>JAFHBV010000184.1:0-68294 GCA_019022785.1 Pseudomonodictys pantanalensis
CCTCGGCCCGGGGCAGGGCACTAGGCTCCGCGGCCCCCCGGGTTAGGAGGGCTGGGGGTGCGGGGTGGATTGATGGGTTGTGGTGAGAGATGTTTGACTTGCTTGGAGTCTGGATGTGATGGTGACTTGGGGATGTAGATTTGTGGAGGTGGTTGATGCAGTGATCATGGAGTGATGAGAAAGGAAATGCTGATGGAAGGGTGCTTTATATTCGTAGTAGGCCATCAACGACGACTCTTTTCCTCGAAGCATGCATAGTTCATGTTGCAGTGTTCCATCTCTTCCAAGCCCGAGTCACCGACGCCATCTCGGCGATGGCTTTTCTGGCTGTATGGAACGGCATCTTCCCACACCGAAGCCGCGAACGCGGAGGAAACATAGGAAAGTAGGGCCGCACGGAGAATTCAGGGCGCGGTGAATGCGACAACAAAGGGTGAGTAATCCATGGCTGCGCAATGTTAGAGGTGACAGGAAAGCCGAGCCAAGCTTCGGCATCTCGGATGGTTTTCGCGATGCTTGGCAAGGAGCACAACTCCGCGGCAGCTGCGACGTCCGGGAAGAATGACGGAGTATTGGAAGGGGAGCTAAAACCTTGATCGAAGGAGAACACTTGACTTTTGAATCGAGTTTTCAAGATGACTGCGATATACGCACGCTCATGGCTTACGCTTACACCCACCTGCCCACGCATACTGTACTCTTCATCCCTCCCCTTTCACGAGAACATTCCCGCCTGCACCCTCTTCTCCGTCCTGGAATCCTCATACTAAGTCCACGTTAGCCCCTATCCCCATCAAGTCCATCAGCACAGCGTGACTCACCTCCAAAAACCCCGTAACCTCAACCAGCACCGTAAAACAATCCACGAGCTCCGCCAAATCCTTTTCCATCCCCTCGTCTCTCACACTCCCCCGTCCCACCCCCACATTAACACTCCTCTTAAAAATCGCCACCATGCTATGTCTACTTTCCTTCAAAAACTCCCTTGCCTGGAAGACAGTCTGGTCGTTCTGCCGCCCCCTCGCGATGACTGCCGCATTAATGACGCGCAACGCGGCGAGCATAAGCTCGTAGTACTTCTTCAGGGCGTTGGGATTGTCGAACTCGAGACCGATATCCGGATCCACAGAGAAGATCTGCGATTCGCGGATAGCGGGGAACAGGCCGGCGTTAAGAACATATGCTGCGCCAAGACGCGTTTGGCAGATTCGCAGCAGCAGGGCAAGACTGGCGTCGTAATAGGACAGCAGCGCTGGGACCTGGGGCGCGGCGGCTGATCGGAGTTCCTCGGGGATATGCTTTATATTATCGACGAGGACGCCAATGAAGTTGAGCGAGACAAAGGTATCGAGTATGTACTTTGATTCTTGGCGGATGGCGACGGCGACGAGGGCGTTAAGCACGAGCAAAGCGGAGATCTTGCAGGTTCCTTGCCCGCTGTAGGCATCGTCGCATATTACTTCGAGGAGGCGGCTGCCGCAGCTCTTCACGATGCTGAGGGTGTTGCGGCTGAGTGAGGTTCCCTTCGCGGATTTGTCGAAGGTGCCTTGGATGTAGCGGAAGCAAATCTGGTAGCAGTATTCACGCAGCTCGGCGGTGGAGATTTCGCTGTAGATGCCGACGAGGGCGGCGCGGAAGAGCTGTGATAGGCGGTCGTTTGCGAAGTCGCCGTTGCGGGTCTTTTCGAAGGAGGTGGATTCGAAATCGATCTTCTGGATCAGAGCTTCGGCGAGGCTGGCGAGCTGAAGGGCGGTGAAGAGATCGCCGTTATAGGACATTTCGAGCTTGGGGAGGATGACCTGGAGTGTTTGTAGGATGAAAGAGGTCCGTGAACCTACGTCGAAATCGCAGGCGTGGAGCGTGACCATGAGGAGCTGGACCCAGGACTGGAGGATGTCTTTGTGGTAGCGCTGAAGTTGAGCGCGACGGTTCCAGTCCATGAAGAATGACAGCAGCGCGTCGGCGGTGTCGCGCGCCTGGAGCTCACCTGCCGCATCTCGAATCTTCCCTTCCTTCTTGTATGACTTGATTCTTAACAGTAGCACCTGCTCGAGCAAGGACCGGGAGTAGAGCGCTATGCCGTCCTTGTCCTCCTGACACGTAGCCAGGTTGACGCCTTCAAAGAACGCGTGCTCAGTCGGGAGCGGCCGGTCAGGATAGTTGAACTCGATGAAGTCGAACAAATCGAAGATCGTTACATTTTGGACCGGGTCCTCTCCGGGGCGGATGGTTATACCGAGCAGCGTAGATTGTATCCGCGACCTCATAGTTGGCATGCCTTCCTTGACAGTCGCACGAAGCTCTCGCGACTCATAGTCTAGGAATATCGACCGGCGTTGCAAGAAGTTCTGTAGAGCCAGAGCCGGAGGACCGTGGAAGAAATCTGAGAAGTCGTTGCCTGCAAGCTGCTCGAGGCCTTGCGCAAGCGTCATCCCATCCCATGGCGTATCGGGGGTAATTGAGAGCAGCGTTGGAGCTTCTATGAAGAGAAGCTCATTAGTGCGCAGCTCCTCCATTACTAGGGCATTGGTAAGGGGGGACCGCCATAGTCGTTGAAGTACCTCCCAACACTTTGTCTTGACGTTCGACATCCACGAGATGAACGTCTCTCCGTCGTTATCGGGGTATTCAACAGCCAGCAGTAGTATCGCGTGGAACAGAGAATTGCCTGTCGCCCAGAGACTATCGTCCGCAATCCGAACAGTGGCGCTACTGCAAGAGAAGCCCAGGAGAATGTGGGCAATAGTGGGCCGTTGGGATACGGCTGCGAGGCAGCTGTTGAGAAAATCCAGGATACGCTGCTTAATGATATACCCCGACGCAGATTCTCCGGCTTCGCGTTCTTCGGGGCTGTCCTTCATCAGGCCAGCGAGCGAGCGGCCAATACGCTCAGATTCGTTGTCTTTCTCCAATATGCCAACAATTTTGCTGCGACCGGATCGCTGTCCAAACCCGGCGGGCGACACAGCGAGTTTGCGTGAGGATGCCATCTTTTCGAGTAGCTGAAGCGAAGCGATTGTGAGGGCCTCGTGACCAGTGCTGCAGTACAAGCCGAGATCCACAATAATTTGAAGATTGTTTAAGACGGCGTCTTCGAACGAGGCGAGTGACAGGTTTGAGACGGCGGAATACTGGTTGGAGGTTTGCTGCTTTAGTATAGGCCTGACGATGTCGAGGTATGTTGCCTGCAGCTTCATCACCAAGTCCATGACCTCAATGCTGAGCATGAGCGATTGCACCAAAGGCGAGTCTGTCGGAGCCGCATCCACCTCGTTGACATCGTGATGAGCGGATGCGAACAAGGCCTTGATGACCTTGTCATTAAACAGCCACTCCATAACCCGCGTAAAAGGGTGCAGGGTCACGTAGACGGCAAGCGACGAGGGGTCAATGACAGCGTCCACATCAATGTTGGATTTGTTGGCGAAGACAACAAGATTCTCATTGAACGTAGCCAGACACGTCGCCATGAAGCGCAAGCACGACCACCTCAGTACATGCCGCTGGAGAGGATCCTGTATGTCCGGGCTGCGTTCCGCGAACACTTGTTGCATCACGAAATCGACATACTTCTCTATGCCCGGTATCCTGCGGGTCGATGAGAGTCCTTCAGGAAACGGTAGACAGTCATTCAAGCCTTCATTTGCGATGTACGGCTCCACAAGCGCTTGCAGAAGGCGGATGAAGGCAAGCGACTCGTCGTAGCCGTTGGCCAAGGTGTTCCAGAATTCATCGCGGGGAAAGGGACTGAGCGTGTTCGGTTTTGAGCCGGTGTAGAAGCCTGAGACTGTCCAATCATCCAAGTTGTTCCATAGGGCGTTCGCTCTCAATGCGTCCTTGCCGACAAGGAGAGACGACAAGGTATCGAAAGCAGCCGCACGTATGTTGCTCTCTACCTTATCGGTGCACAGCCCAAAGCAGATACCCGCCAGGTTGTACTCCTGAGAGTCAAGCAGCCAATTCCGCGCCATCTCGCACTCACGGCAGAGGTGAGCAAGTAGCCGGAAATAACTCTCCAGCATGCTTGAACTCTCGGGTTCCACAATCTGGTCCACCGGGTTCTGGGAAGGAGCATAGAGACCTCCTTGTATAGCCCGCTTTGGGTCATGGATATCGGTTTGGAACTCGATCAGCTCGTTGAAGATGTGCGTGTAACTCAAAGAGCTTGTCCGCCGAATTTTCCCGGACGATGAAGCCCCTTCTTCCTGTAGGAACTTGTGCGCTGCCTCTGCGTTATCGTTGCCCGTCGAAATCGCACGGAGCATTTCGCAAAACATGGCTATCCGTGGAGTGGGCTGTCGCTTTGCGGCCCATTGGAGGAAGCCGTACAGATTGCTCTCTTTCTCCGACCAAAAGTCCTCGGCTGCGGCAGGGAATCCGTCGAAGGCGTACGCAATGATCACCAGGAAACGCTCTAGGTGGAGAGGCTGCTCACCGGCAGATCGTTGAAAGTGGAGTTGCAGCCTCCTACGCTGATCATCTTCCTCCACTTTGAGCCTCCGTAGGGTGTCCGGCATGTTTGTTATGAAAGCATCGACGAATGTCTGCATCTGCTCCATTATGAGTGTCTTGAAGAAATCTTCCGGCTGCGTCGATTCGGGGGCTAGGACAGCGGTGTCGTGCAGCAGCGAAGAGATCATGCTGGTTTTCTGAGGGTCGTACCATCGGGTAGGCCGGACGTCCTGACTGAACGAGAGCATGAAGTGGAATGCTCCGTCGTTCAAAGCCTTCAGAAACGCGTCTGACCGCGCATTTGCTTCTTCTTCAAAGTTTACGTTCTGGAGATCGGGATCCTGGGCATTTGGATCCATGTATCGGCCGCTGTATTCGGCAAGCCACCAAGTCAGGGTTGCAGCGTGCAGGTTCTGTAAGCCCCAAGTATCGTTGTCCCGTCCCGCAATCAGCGCGTTGTGGAAGGCTCTCGCCTCTCGTGTTTCGGTGGTGGTCTCCAAGGCGATATGGGACAGCAGCCGAATCAGCATGGGGACGTAATGTATTGTGATGAGATCGTGCTTGTCGAGGGTGCGCACCCTTGCGAGTAGCGCCTTGAGGTTGGCCATGTTCGCGAAGCCAGGCTTGACCATGTGCGTGCAGATTGCCGCAAGGTTCTCGTGCTGGCGGGTAAGACTCTGGCGCTGGAAGGTCATTATCTCGACGAAACCTGGCAAGGGTACCTGCCCAACCACCTGCGCGCTATGCAACCGCTCCGCGATATTCTGCAGCCACTTTTCGATCTGGCCCATGCTTTCCAGGCACTTGGACCAGAAGGCGAAGGCCGAAGCAAAATCTGTTTTATCCAAGATATCCAGCAGAATCTGCACGGCCACTTTCAGCCTTTCCTGCAAAGCTCCCAGCTCCGCGTCTTCGTCCCCCGTCTCCATGGGGTCCATTGCCATCTTCATGAGCAGGCGCACGCATAGCAGGACGTATTCGCGGCGGCGGTGGAAGCGTATGACGGCGGTCTGCAGCTGGGAACGGTCGAGCTCTTGCGCCTCTTTTTGCGCGCCGAGGAAAAAGGCAGCGGCGTCCAGCTCATCGAGATCGAGCGCCTCGGCCAGTTCGAGCGTCTGCTGCTTGAACTCATCGTTGACTTGATATTCCTCGTCGTCCACGGTGATTTTCCCCTCATTGAGGGTTTTCCTGCTCTGTTCGTTTTTGGGCTTCTTGTCAATCAGCGTCCGGAAGCCCTCCAGGTGAGCGCCCAGGTTCTGCAGCAGGCGGTCGACGTTGGGCAGTCGCTGTTCGATGAGGGCGCAGAGGTCGCGGTGGAGGCCCTCGAGGGCGGCGAGGCTGTCGTCATCAGCCATGGAGATGTCGACGAAGGGGAATGCGCATAGCTGCGCCGAGTGAGGGAAGATCTAGGGCGCGCTGATTATGCCACAGTTGTTGTTCCTTGTTCGTCAAAGTTCCCCCGACGCGCTTTCCAGCAGCTTGGAGCTCGGACGCGCCTTCCCCAGATCCCTGCGTCTTGGCACGAAACACCACCGTGCATCTCCGCCAGGACGACGGCAACCACGACAACAGTGAAAGGCGAAATGCCCTCGGCGACCCTGCTGTCACCTGGCCCGAGCCAGCACCAGTCAAAGAAGTGCACCTAGCTCGACCACTGGCCATGCCCTCCAACCCTCAGGCAATCCACCAACCGGCGAGCTATTGTGGGCGGCCGGCATGGGGGCTCACACTATCCAGGACGCAAAAGGTACGGTTTGCAAGAACTGTGGACCACCGAGTCTCGCTCACCCAAAATAGTCCTCATCTCCTCTTCTAGGGTGCAGGATCGGACCACAGGCCTCAGAGACCTCATTACCATCCTGAAGCGCAACCGCGGAAAGCCCAATCTCGAGGCCCTTTCAAACAAAGCCTACCTGGCTCTTTGCGAAACCCTCTTCCAATCCCTCCGAGACGAGCGCTCCGCCTATCTGCGCAGCAAATCGAAAACCCCCAAGGGAGGAGGAAACCTGCCTCTCGCCGCAAATGCCCTCCGTCAGGTCATCAATTCGGGCGTACGCACCATCAAAGCTTCGACGGTCGAGGTCATAATAGAGAGGATCCTTGAGCTTCTTCCTGGGAAAGATGGCAATCTTCTGAAGCCATTGGTGGAAGATGTGCCAAAGACGCTACGCACGCTGCTTGAATACCCACCTCATGTCGAGCGCCTGTCCAAGGAATGCTGGGATGCAGCGGTGGACTTCTGCATAGAGACCTTGACTGGATCGCTGGCGGAGGCGGAGCCAGATGTCGAGGTGCCAGACAGCTGGAGCACCGGCCTCTCCAGCCGGGGCCGGACGCCATTCGAGTCGACCGACGGAGTTCCAAAAGCCACGCCCCGCAACACAACTTCTACGGCTAAACGTATGACTGAAGATTTGACATACGCCGCGGATGATCTGGTACATTGCCTGTTTTGCCTGGTCAAGGCCTCAAATGCCCCGATCGAGGACAAAGTTGAGCCTATCCTCACAACACTCCTGGTATGCCTCGATCGGAAGAAAGGACGCGGCAATATTTCTGCGCTCGCTGCGATCAACGCGATCCTCCCTCGCATATCGCTATCTGCGACTCAGCTTACCGGATCCACGGTTGAAAACCTCATCCCACTCATCAAAGGCCTGTGGGAAAATCACCTACTGAGAGAAGAACTAATCATCACCCTTCTCTACGCAGATTCGCACATATCCAAGAGCCTCGCAGACAGTACAGGCGACATGTTAAGCTTCGAACTGGAAGCTCTCATTGAAATGCTTTATGGAGATTATAGACGTAGGCAAGAGTCGACCGCTCACCAGTACTTGGAAGACGACCATCTTTGCTTCCGTCAACTAGGTAAATCTCAAAGCGATCTTCATCCGTTGCACACGTGTGCTTTCTCATTGGATGCGGAGCATGCTCGCTACGAAGGGCTATGGGCTACAGTCGCAATAATCTCGAGATATTCATTTATGCTTGACCAAAGGAAACGCGAGTCTATGTCAGAACGCGATCATGACGACGAGAGCATGGTCAAGCGCCTCCGCATCACTCACCATTTTCAAGAGTATCTCCGACATTGTTCTGAGCCACGTTCGAACGCTAAGCGCGCTGCATTACAAGTAATTGCGTTCATGGTACAGGAGGGGCCGCTCGACGAAGAGGACCTCCAGGCATTGCTCGAAAAGCTAACGCCCATCATTACCGACGAGAATCCGGCGCACTCGTCATGGGCAATCATCGGCTTGACTTCGTAAGTATCGTGTTGCATCCGCTTGGTTGAGCTCACACGTTAGCAGAGCTGCCTTTCAACGCACGTCCAAATCGCCTTCGCTTTTACCCTACTGGATATCTGCATGGTACAGTGCCTCTCGAGCGATGACGTCGACATCAACGTCCCGTACTGCTTGCCATTTGATGGATGTTCTATTACGCACGGGAATCATACCATTTTCAGCAGTGTCCGAAGCGGCGCAGTCTACGCTCATATCGATCGAGCTCAGTGGCCCGGCTCTTCTTATGGATACAAGTTCATCGTTACTCGGTACTCTCATCAAAGAACAAATTAGGGAGAATCCAGCGCACTACCATCAGAGTGCGGAGCGCATAATGAACTGGCTTTTCAGCAAGTGGACACCAAGCTTGTGGTCGGACAGGACGTATGCGGCGCAGAACGCGCATCATTGCAACGCCCGCGATGTCCTCCGGGTGGTCTACGCATGTCTAGATCGACCATTCCTTCTACCTAAGCCGTACTCGCCCAAGGTCCTAGGCGCAGTCGCACAAGCACGGGTAAGGACGTCCACTCATGACAGCCTAGAGACGTATGTCTTGCTTCTCGACAACAAGGAAGACTTTCAAGTAACCGTCACCAACGAGGGCGATATGGTCAACTCGTCTACAACCACGCAGTCACCAACGCAGTTAACCACCAAGTTCCTCGATTATTGTTTGTCAGAATTAGAGAAGACCCGGCAGCGCTGGAAGGACTTCTCGCAGCAGAATCCACAAGGCATAACGGCCGATATGTTGCGAATCATCTCAAGTTTCTGCATAATCGCCCCAGCACTTACAAGTCTGGCCGATGCAGAGGAACACCGTGTCTTTGACATCGAATCAGCGGCTGATAACATGGCGCAGTCCTTCGTGCAGCTCTTGACAAAACCTCAGACCGAGCAATACAAAGTAGACGCCGTCTTGAACGTCTGCGCTCAGAACCTTCCCGACATTCACTCCGTGTCTGAACTATCTCGTGAGGGCTTCCGAGCCACGGGCACCGTCTCTCTGGCACGCCACCTCTCCAAGGCCCTACATGAGCGCAAAGATATAAAACAATCTTTCTACGCTGAGGACGACGATTTCATGGACATCGACGATGGACCTACTTCTCAGATGACGACCGGGGCATCAGTTGCAGATGCAGACGTGCCCCGTCTCACAATTCAAGCAGAGAGCGAACCAGGCTCCGTCCATGTCTGCAGTTCCACTTACCTTAGCCTCGTAGCGTCCGCTGCAGATGCCCTCGATGATGAGCGAGAGTGTATTCCGGGACACTTCATAATTTACTTGACCAATCTTTCCGAGACCGATCTACTTCGAGCGCGGTCGGTCATACGAGCGGTGCTCTCAAGTCGTTTCAATCTTGCATCCGAAGACTGTTCGACGTTACTCGAACGCTTGAGCGATCTCATCGATCCCTCCGCGCGTGAATTCAATACTTCAGAAGTCGCCAATGGTATGATTATTGAAGTCCTGTCTGCAACCACATCGGTGTGGGGCCCAGATCCTACGAATCGCGACGCGCAAGACTTGTACGATCACGTGCGACAATTATACGCTTACTACGCCCAGGATATGGAGAAGAAGAACGGAGTACGGAGATCTTCCAGTCTGCAAAGATGCCTCGCAGATTTCTTGCACGGTCTGCTCCGACACCATCCCGACATTGGACAGAGCCCCAAAATTCCGTCCGTGCGCACAAGCCTCTTCGACCTACTAGCCAACGGCGACATTACGGTGAAGTTTCACATCACCGAGCTGTTACCTAGCATTTTTGAAGACTTCGTCTTATCCGAGCACGATAAAATTCTCCAGGACGTAGACAGTAGTCTTCCTGGAGAAGGTAAATGGATCGAAGGCATTGCCATACGACTGCTGGCTCTCTCCAAGCTTGCCTCGAGATGGCATACGCTCCTGCGACAGTGCGTATATAGGATATTCGCCACGGCAGGCTCGATCCCCGGTGCGGCTCAACATGCCAAACGATGCATATCTGACGTCGCGGAAGCCAGGAATATTGACAGTCCACAAAGTCTATTCCAACTCTTCGCTTCGCAAATCATCTATACGTGGTTGGACCGAAAACGTCGCTTTGCCGAGATACCGTACACAACGTTTTCGTATTCCACCCTCCACGAGCTGCTAAGTGACATCGAGCCAGAAGCTATAGGTCAAGCGATGATGCTCGGCCTTAAGGATGAGCTTGACTTCCTAGCAAGGCAGCTCAACTTGGATGTATCAGCAGCGCTCATGAAAAACATGAGCAAGGCTGTTGCGTACACCATTTCTTGGGATACATGTAAAGGTTCTGCACGCAACAAGTCCGAGGGAAGCAACGCCAATCTTCTTCGCGATCTTGTGGGTCAGGAAAAGTTTTCCGAATTGATCCGGAAGCAGTTCCCTCGCATAGTAGGCTACATGCTACAAACTTTGGATCGGGAAGAAGCGATCGCCAAACAGTTTGAGAAGTTTCCAAATTTCAAGCCAGCAGGGAAAGCCATCGACCACATGAATGGCATCAGCCGCTCTACCACGGATATCGTCATCGGAATCGAGCCCTCGTTTTCGGCGTACTATCTTTTTCCTCAACTTGAGCGCCTTTGCCGCAGATCGGGCGACAATGCCACCGACTTTTGGACGCCTAGCAATTACACCTTCGTTATGCGTATGCTTTTGGACCGTATACACCCCGCACTGGGGTCGCTTTACGCCCAGTCTGTCATCCGAAAGATTCGGATTCTCGTTGCCCTGGCGGGACCCGTCGCCTACGAAGGCTATCCTTTGCAGATGACACTACAGTCATTGCGACCCTTTCTGGCCGACATTCAATGTGCTGAGGATACTGTGGGTATCATGCAGTACCTTCTTCAGCAGGGCCTTCGGTACCTGAGAGACCATCTTGGCTTTGTGACTGGTATTGGCATGTCAATTCTAGTGTCGCTTCGGGTTTTTCTTGGATCATCGCAGGAAAGCACGACGCAACAGTCCCAGTATACAGCTACAATGAATTCTGCGACCCGGTTTCACTCTTGGTTCACGAACTATCTTAAATCGTATACGCCGAGCAATACGGACAGCGATTACACCCCCTTCATCAAGGCCTTCAGGCGAATAACGATAGCTGCGTCCCAAGTACGTACTCAGGGGAACTCAATTCGCGGCACTGAGGAGAGTAAGCTTCTCTACGAGATCCTGGATGATGTGCGATCGGGCCGCAAGTTGCTCAACAACACCTCCCGAGATGTGGCATTAGACCTCTTATGCCGAAATTTCGAACCAGCTGCGACGGCGCACGACGATATTTTGGGCGTTGAAGCAGATGCTTTTGACTTTGCTTCTCATGTTTGGGAGTCTTGTCAGCGCGCCAACGTTGGTGATGGATACCTTCTCTGGGCAGCCAGAGTTCTCGGGCGCGCCTACGGTTCTCATGGCGAGATTCATCGGAGCACTGTACGACCTCAGCCATGGTCTTTGACAGGCCAAGATTCGAAAGACGCGGTCGGAAAAGCTTCTCGCCAGGCGATCGTCAAAGAAATCATGGACCTCTTTTACAGCGATGATCGGACCGAAGTCAGTCTCGCTGAAGATGCAGTCCGTATGATTATCACCCGGCTCTCCGCCGCCAGGAGCAATTACGTTACGGAAATGGAGTCGACTATCCCCCTATCGATATGGAAAGCTCTTGGTCTACAGACCTTTACGGAAACGGATGGTGTGCCGGCATCAGTCGAATCTGTTCGACACCACGCAGGCTTAGCCAAGGGCAACTCCGTTGACGACTGGATCAGAGATCTGGCGGTATCACTATGCAGTGTGGCGTCTCGTGATCCGATCCTTGGGGCTCTTTCCAAGCTGCTAGTGGGTATCAAGCACATGGCGCCGCGGCTATTCCCCTATATACTGCATCTCGTCCTGCTCGAAGAGTTCGAAAGTGAACGCAACGTAAGACATATCATTTCTGAAGCGACAATGTCCTGGTTTTCCGACTGCGATTCGACTCGCTCCCAATACGTACAAATCCTCATACAAGCCATTCTGTACCTCCGGAGCCAGCCTGTACCTAAAGAACTCACGAGAGTTGATCGAGACCGCTGGCTAGAGATTGATTACCTCAAGGCATCGGAAGCAGCGACAGCATGTGGCATGTACCGAAGCGCATTACTCTTCGCTGAAACTGCATCCGGACAGCCCGTCGTCAAAGCTAGCTCACGCAGGTCGTCAGTCCTGGTGGAAGCACCAAAGCTGCCCGTCAACCTACAGCTGTCGATCTATAAGAACCTAGACGAACCAGACTCTTTCTACGGAATCAACAGAGGATCTAGCTTGTCATCTGTGATTGATCGATTAGACTATGAAGGCGACGGCGTCAAGAGCTTGCTCTTCCGTGGCGCCCGACTTAACAGCCAGTATCGTCGAGCCAATACTTTAGATCCTTCGGATTCCAGAGGAATGGTGAAAAGTCTTATCATGCTCAACATGAACAGCGTCACCAGATCGTTGCTCACGAATGATCAGTTCCGCGACGGCGGGGAAGATGCAGTAGAGAGTACACTCCACACAGCTCGCAAATTGGGACAGTGGGATATTAAAGCGCCGGACATGAACCATACCGAACCAAATACGCTATACAAGGCCTTCCAGGGTCTGCACTATTCTAGGGACGTTACCATGGCCAAAAGATGCTTCGATGACCAGCTACTCACCACAATGAATTTTCTGTCAGGCAGAGTCAATTCAAGCACCACAGCCAGAGCACGCTTGCGAACCCTGGCTGTTTTAACCGAAGTAGATGACATCATCAGTGCAGGTGCACCGAATTTACTCGACACGTGGGATCGACTCAAGGGACGGGAACAGTGGATGCGCGCCGGAGAGTATGTGAAATTATGATCACGCTGAGTTGTGCTAACAAATGACAGATTCGATGATGTTCGACAAATCTTGTCCTGTCGAGAGACGCTCTTCAGCGTTCTAAGTACGAACGCTCCTCTACTGGACTCTCTTCATGCGAGAATCGGGACAATCCGTGGTTTCGAAGTCGACGCCCTTGTCTTGTCATCGACCATCTGCCGTAAGCATGGGGCAATGCAGGAGTCTCTTGCAAGCGTCACGTATCTATCGGATATCGTCCAGCAGTGCAAAGACGTTGGGCTTGACATCGATACTACAGCCAAGAATGAAATTGCTAACGTTCTTTGGGACCAAGGCGAGATAGAGACGTCGATTCGGATGCGGCAGAATCTCATCAATACTGCCAATTTCGATTCTCAAGGTGCCGAGGTCAGCCTTCCGGTCTTGCTCGCAAAGCTGGGACACCATATCGCTGAAGCTCGGTTGGCAAAACCCGATAGTATCATCGAAGATTACCTCAAGCCCGCCATTCATGAATTACACGGACAGCAAAAGGGCACTGGTCAAGGTCAGGTCTTCCACGAATTTGCATTGTTCTGCGACAAGCAACTTCAAAGCCCCGATGCCGCTGAGGATATTGAGCGCATCAAGTCCGTCATGGACCGCAAGTATCAAGAGTACCAGGAGTTCGTGAAGCTCTCAAACACGGACAAGAGTAAGACCATGCGCGACACCTATCGGCGCAATGCGCAACGGGCAAAGACCTGGTACAGCTTGGACAACCTAGAGTACAAGAGGTTGCGGGATGGGCGTGAGGAGTTCCTCAGACAGTGCCTGGAGAACTATCTACTTTCGCTACAGGCTAGCGACGAGTATAACAACGACGCGCTTCGTGTCTTCTCTCTGTGGCTCGAGTATGCCGATACGCCGCTGGCCAATCACGCGGTCGGGCGCTACCTTAAGGATGTCCCTAGCGGTAAATTCGCGCTGCTGATGAATCAACTCTCATCGCGATTGCAGGCGGAGCAGACAGACTTTCAGGAACTGCTAAGCGGACTGGTATTTCGAATCTGCCAGGATCATCCGTATCACGGTATGCACCACCTTTTCGCCATCCAAATGAAAATCAACAGTACTTTTAAGGAGGATACTGTGCGATCAAAGGATGAGGCGGCAAGATCTCGGCAGCTTGCTGCGCGTTCTATATCGGAGGAACTCGTCAAGTACGAGAAGTCCAGAAAGACATGGGAGACAATACGGCGATCAAATGCGATATACCATGACCTCGCCATGTTCAAAGACGAAAAAGACAACAGGCAGGGCAGAGAGATCCCTCTCGAGAAATACCCCGAAGGGAAAGCTCTTGCACATAGAATACCACAGCTCCACGTTCCACCGGCTACGCTACAAATCGAAGTGCGAGCCAATGGCGAATACGACGACTTGCCCAGAATACAGAAGTTCAGATCGAAGATGAGCATTGCCAATGGTCTCAGTGCACCGAAGATCATCACCGCTATCGGCACGGACGGTCAGCCTTACAAGCAACTGGTAAGTCTACTCAATCTGTCCCCTGCGACTCACACTGACCCCATGTAGTTCAAATCCGGCAATGATGACCTTCGGCAAGACGCCATCATGGAGCAAGTCTTCGATCAAGTCTCGCGTCTCTTGAAGAACCATACAGCGACCCGTCTCCGCAACCTCGGCATCCGAACATACAAAGTCCTGCCACTCTCCACGCGCTCTGGCCTGATGGAGTTTGTACAGAACACGGTACCCCTCCACCAATGGGTCATGCCCGCCCACGAAAAATACTACCCAAGCGACTACAAGGCCGAGCGCTGTCGCAAGGAAATACACCAAGTCCAAGCAGACACGCTCACAAACCGCACAAAAGTCTGGCAAAGAGTTGCCGCCAACTTCCACCCCGTGCTCCGCTACTTCCTTCTTGAGCGCTTCGAGGACCCAGACGAGTGGTTTGAGAAGCGCCTTGCATACACGCGCTCCACAGCCGCCATCTCCATCCTCGGGCACGTACTTGGGTTAGGTGACCGCCACTGCCACAACATCCTCCTCGATGAGAAGAGCGGCGAAGTCGTGCACATCGACCTCGGCGTAAGTTTCGAAGCCGGTCGCGTGCTCCCGGTACCCGAAGTCGTTCCCTTCAGACTTACAAGGGACTTGGTTGATGCAATGGGCTACACAAAAACCGAAGGCGTGTTCCGGCGCTGCTGCGAATTCACAATGGACACTCTCCGCGAAGAGCGCGAATCCATCATGACCCTCCTAAACGTCTTGCGCTATGATCCGCTCGTCAACTGGAGCGTTACCCCCACGAAGGCAAAACGTATGCAAGAAGGCGAGGACACAAACGTACAAAACGGTACGCGCGCGGGCACTGTAGGACCTGTGGGGACGCCAGCTCCGCCAGGCGCGGTACCGGATGGAGAGGTGCAGGCGAGCAATAAGAAGAGAGAGGAACAGGCCGGCGAGGCGGGCAGAGCGCTCAGTGTAGTGGAGAAGAAGTTGAGTAAGACGCTGAGCACGAAGGCAACGGTCAATGAGCTGATTCAGACGGCGACGGATGAGAAGAATTTGGCGGTGCTGTATATGGGGTGGGCGAGCTATGCGTGATGCAGCGCGCGCAGCGTGGGTTAGATACAGTTTGTTTTCTGTAAATGGGCGTATGTAAACGGCGCATTGGCAAAGGGGGTCTCGTGTATAGCTATTCGCCCGTATAGAAAAGTTTCGAATCCTTTTGGTGAACAACGAAGGTTCGTATGTGGCAGTTCAGCTATTGTCCCCCTTGGCTTATATCCACCATTCGTGACGCCATGGATGTTGTCTTTGCGTTGGTGCCTCTCGGACACTCCGTGGATTCATTCTGATCAATTAATTGCCAAGCGAACCATTTCGGGCTTGTCTTGCGGAGCTATGCCTGGAAAGCCGGGTAACCCAACTTGCAAACGTTCTGCTTGTCGTGGGGACACTTGACGGCTGGAATTAACATACCCCGAGCTTTCAAACCAGGCAACTCCCCTAAAGCTTCGAGAATAGGGCCAAAAATGAATTTCTTATTCCACGGGCAAGCTCGCTCTCGCCCACTGGGTGGGTGACTAATGCCTCTTATCGATAAGAGCTTTGAGTTTTAGCCTGTGGCTGAGCGAGAGATGCTCCAATCCTCCTGCGTGGATGGGAGCAATCTAGATCCCTCCTGAGGATCGGACTCGGACGAAACGCGCGCTATTTGCTCAAGGACTCCTTCCTGCCTGCATCTTTTCGAGCGTCTGTCCACGTTTCTGCCGATGGCGTTTTCCTTGCTTTTGCTGGAGGACTCGGGGCATCGAAACTTTTCTCCCGCGTGCGAACCGGCCCAATCCGTTGCGACAATTTGTGAAAGAGGTCTGAGACCTTGACTTTCGAAAGACTAGGTACCAAAACCTGGAGTAAGAATGGTGTATCGCGGAAAGCCATCGAAGGGGTGTCAGGAGTGTAGGAAGCGGAGAACGAAGGTAATGACGGGCCCTAATTTGACGGACTAGAGGCATGCAGGAACTGCTGACTCACCATACGATAGTGTGATGGTGCGATTCCATCATGCGGCCAGTGTACGAGAGCGAAGAGATATTGTCCTGGATACCGAAATGCATCTGACCTGATGTTCTTCGATGAAAGCCAGCGGGTATGGAAGAAGAACGCGGATCGGAACTCTATCGTCGAGTGGAAGGTGAAGAGCCCGAGCATGAGTCCTGTTCCGATACTCTGGCGAGACAAATCGCCGGTGTCTCTCGCCAACGTTACACTTTACCAGCCTCTGGACGACTTCGCGCTCCACTTCTTCATCCACCAGTGCGAGAGCGAGAGCGTAGCGACACCAACTAGCTTTATGCCCGACTTCTATCTCCGCGAAGGCTTCCCACATCCCGAAGTGCAAGAGAGCATAAAAGCAGTCGGACTTGCAGGCTATTCTAGGAAGAGCCGGCATGGAGACGTCATGCATGCAGCAAGAAAGAGTTATGCCCGCGCAATGCGGACTCTGCATATCACGCTATCCGATCCGAAGATGGCTGGCAAAGAGTCAACGCTTATCTCCGTGGTCCTCTGCTCTATCTTTGAGCTCATGCTGCTTGACAGCGTCACAAATTTTGCGAACTTCACCACGCACCTCCAAGGCGCTTTGTCAATCGCGAGTCTTTGTTTACAGTCGCAGCGATTCTCGACACTCAGCCAAAGACTGGTGGATTTCGTACTCCAGAGCGTCATCATGGACTGCTTTGTGCGGCATACACCGATTCCGGACCAGTACTGCATGTTGAGAGACCAATCAGCACTGCGCTTCGCGAATCCAAAGAGTCATTTCAAGTCCCTGGATATGGTTGTCGAATTGATCCGGTACCGCGAGGAAGTAGGCAGAGGGAATTTAAAGCCAGCGACGATAATTCACAGAGCTTTGGAGGTGGATGCAACCCTTCGAGCGTTCACTGATGACCTCTTCGCTAAGGGCCCATACGAGGAAATCCACACAGAAAGCGACGAGGAGTTGACGTACCAAGGGTACTATCACATCTACCCCAAGGACTTTACAACGCATCTCTGGAACATCATGCGCTCCTGCCGCATGCGTCTACACTGTGACATTCTAGCCCAGTGTATGATCTTACTTTCGGCTTCCGACGCCTCATCGCAAGCCTTTACCACAAGTATCACCGATCAGCAACCCCACTCCATCAGGCTTATTCGCTCCCTCGCGCGCGACATATGCGCCTGCGTTCCGCAACTCGCCGGGTATCTCCACACGTTGCCCAGTTACGTCTGCCGAACACATCCAGCAGTCGCTTCTTCGTCAGTAGTGCCGGATGCCAAACAGAATGAGGCACCACAGATTTTCCCGGCGATACCCGTGTTTGCGACGAGTCGACAAAGTACTCTATACCATATCTACAGCTCGCTGAAAGTGCTGGTCGACATGGGGCATTTGGAAGACAGCATGAAGAAATGGTGTCGAAATAGGATGCAGTGGCTCGTGAGTAGAGCCGATGAAGGGGACCTGAAGCTGATGAAAGCGCTGACGAAAATTCCTGGAGAAGGGGATGATGGTTCCAATGTGCAGTAGGAAGCATCTCATATGTCACAACGGTACCGGACTGTTCGACGATCAGGGTCTTTGTTCCGAGCATTTCACGAAACCTGCTCGCAACCACAGGCGACTTCCACACCACCAAAAGCATCACACGATACGATCACGGCAGGATCCTTTGGAGCGAACCAGCGGGGTATGCAGACCATTTGCACGCATGCACTGCAACTCCACCATCTCGCATCTCCGATAAGGGTCGTTCCGTCCCTGGCCACGATTACCGGGGCCTCTTGTCGATGTTGCACATGCGATTACTGCAAGAGGAAGGTATCGTCTAAACGCTCGACCCCTGCCTTGACCGACCAATCAAGGCGATGATCAGTCGCGGTTCCTGCAGCGATTAAGGTATTTCACATTTGATAAGGGGGCTGTGAGAGAGGGTGACCAGCCCTATCTGGGTCACGCGTGGTGTGTTTCGGAGGAAGTTCAGCGGGTTTTGGCTGAATGGCTCATCTGGTCACTACCACGAGATGGCGACTACGAGACAGCCCACGTCCAATTCCCAGTCAACCTTTGATTCATTACAAGTGAATGAAATGGTAGAAAGAAATAGCAAGCCACGAAAAAAAAAACCGAGATCCAGTGATAGCTGCCGATTGCTGTTCTCCTTGGCATATTTCGAAGCGGAGCATGTGCCTTGATGGAATACAACGAAAGCATCTACTCGACACCACCTCCGTACGAGGCACCCCTGCAGAGCTTTCGGTGCCGGTCACATTGCACTTGGCCCCATCTCCCTAGAAGACGCATGAACGCAGACAATGTCCGGCTATTGTTACTTTGTTTCGTTTCGATACTACGCGAGTGGGTCACTTCGCCTAGTTACATGTATACTCCACGCTTTTTTGGAACACCTCCTCAGGTCACAATACAAGCAATATGTAACTCCATGCAGGAACCGGCCTTCTACATCACGCAGTACCCATGCTGGCTCCCGGTAACGCACCATTTCTGGACGCAAAGTCCAGTCCAAGAAGGCAGCGATCGACCATTACCCATCAGCAGCACGTGGAAGTGTTCTCTTCGATACCACATAGAGAGCAACGGGTTACAAGTATAAGAGAACACATCGACACACAGATAGTGTCTGTTTCATCGCATTCCTTGATCACCGTTCCACAAACATCGCTTTTTGGACGACTTTTCCATCCTTCTTGTACATACTTTTCGCAATGGGTCTTCTACGGTCCCTTTCCTTATTTCTTTCTCTGGCTATCTCAGCCTATGCCGGCTTTCAAGCCTCTGGTAGGACAAATGTGGTTCTCTACTGGGGTCAGAACTCTGCAGGACAGCAGAGTACGCAGACACGTCTATCCAACTACTGCTCTGGTGAGTACTCTTACCCCACATGAATGTATTGCTGCTGACTATTTTGAAGATAGCAATGTAGATGTATGCTGCAACTCAAGGTTTTCATGTGCTTTGTAAGTCTAACTCAGTACTTGCAGGTCATCCTCCTCGCCTTCCTGCTCCGCTTCAACGGCGCCGGTGGCCAACCCGTCATGAATTTCGCCAATCAAGGCGACAAATGTACCGTCTTCCCCGGCACCGAGACCTTCTCCTGCCCCGAGATTGAGTAAGCACACCGCCCTTCAACCCAATCATTCGCATACTTTCAACTAACACACCGACCAGAGCCGACATTAAAACCTGCCAAGCCCAAGGAAAAACAATCATGCTCTCACTCGGCGGCGACGCCTACACCGAAGGCGGCTTCCCTTCGTCCGACGCCGCCACAGCCGGCGCAGCAAACATCTGGGCCACCTTCGGCCCGGTGCAATCCGGCTCCAACGCCCTGCGTCCCTTTGGCACCGCCGTAGTCGACGGCTTCGACTTCGACTTCGAAGCCACAGTCTCCAACATGGGCGTCTTCGCCAACCGCCTGCGCACCCTCATGGACTCGTCCTCATCAAACAAATACTACCTCTCCGCCGCGCCGCAATGCCCCTTTCCAGACCTCTACAACAAAGACATCATCGACAACGTGCCGCTGGACTTCGTGAATGTGCAGTTTTATAACAATGGGTGTGGGGCTAGTAGTTATGTGCCCGGGCAGAGTGATCAGTGGAATTTTAACTTTGGGACGTGGGATAATTGGGCGAGGACAGCGAGTAAGAATCCGAATGTTAAGGTGCTGTTGGGTGTGCCGGCGAATACGGGCGCGGGGAGGGGCTATTTGAGCCCGAGTCAGTTGGAGCCTGTGGTGCAGTATTGTAGGGGCTTTGCGAGTTTTGGGGGGGTCATGATGTGGGATGCTAGTCAGGCTTGGGTTAATTCAGGGTTTGTGGGGGGTGTGAAGGATAGGCTGAGGGCGGTGGCGAGGAGGGGCGTGGGGTTGAGGAGAGGGTGGAGGGCGGTTAAGGAGTAGAGCTTCTCGGGATGATTGACGGGGGAGAGCGGCGAAACTCACGCCAGAAAGCTATAAGCCCGCCAGGCGGATGATGATCGTGATCGTCATTGGCAGCTCTCATTATTGTGCGTAATCTGGGCCACTGGCTCCATATCCTTTTGAATATTATCTTTCGGGCTTCTCGCTGGTAGCGCGGATGTGCGACATCGACTTATTCACATATCGCTTCAGAGCGCACATTTTTGGTCCCTAGTGCAAAGCTCGCACAACATGTTTGGTGTTTGCAGACTCAAGTATTCGCCAACGAAGACCGGGTCTCTCAAGACATCCACATGGTGTCCAAGAGTTTGAGCTACCCGCCAACGCCCTGCACTCATTCGACATCAGGATGATGCTTTAGTTTTCGAGGAGAGCGCGCTTGTGTGTAGAAAGAAGACCGAAGCAATCGAAGAAGAGCTTTTATACGCCAATATTTCGGTTACGCCCACGCCTAGAGCATCCTCCTGTTTGAGTCGCTTCGCAACTTCAACGGGATGGACCATCGATCCTGTCTTTTAAATGGTAATGTCAGTGCCATCGCTCTATATGCATGCGCACCAGATGGGACTCTTTGAACTGAACCGCTGGCTTCATGGCGCACCGTAGAGCCTCATGGAGCGAGTCTTCAAATCTCTTAGTATCGAAGGATGATCTCAAATCGTACAACTGTACGAAGCCACTCATATGTGAACTGCAGTGTACTGTGCCTTACCGTGTTTTCTCCTGTGTCAGTGCAAATTTTGCGGCCCACAAAAAAATAAGCACGAACTATTCCTCTTAATACTTGTACAAAGCCGCCCCGACGCCCTCTTCTCATAGCACTTCGCGGTTCGCACTTTAGAACGAATGCATGGCATTCGAAGAACAACATCGAACACATAATTCGCTTGGGAGGCATTTTCAGGCTCCAAAAGAAGGTATGCGAATTCGTGAGATTGAAGTTATCAGGACTGTCGAGTGCTTTATATACCTTAAGGTATCGTAAGCATACTTCCTACGCTGAGCTGTGATGCTGGACTGAGGTCTACCTCAGAAACTAGTGCGACCCTTCCCCACGGAAGTAGTCGTCGTACTTTTTACGGAGCACAACTCAGACATAGTGTCCGGCAATGTACAATTTCGTCCTTCGAGAAGGATGGAGCGTGAAGAACAAAAGACCCTGCGCAGCCAAAGGCTTTATATTTACCAAATTCTTACTCCTTAATTAATATATGCTAATGGGGATTGGTCATCATCGCCCCTGAGCAGCGTGCGAGCATCTTATCGTCCTATTTTCTCACTTGTTCTCTACGAGTTATCCAACACAGACATATATAATCCTTCCCAGAACTCGGTTTCTTTCTTCCCTCCATCTTACCTTACTTTCTCGCCTTAGAGGCCTAAAACAACGAGGACGTTACTGCATGGCTCCAGAAACCGCTTAGGTGGCAGAACACAATACACCTATGCTTTGAAAATAAACACCGAGCAGAACTACCCTATGAGCAGAAAGGGACCTCGGTAGCAGCGATAAGAAGACCCGGGTTGCTCGAAAAAGTTAATAAGGCTGTATATGTTGGAAGTGCAATTCTCCGAGACGAAGCTGAAGTTAGTCCAGGCTGGATAAGTTACTTATATGCTGCCAAACTCGCGGTTTGTATCTCTGAAAAAGGTATAACCTGCCATCGGTCGCTGCATATCAGACTTCGAGCCATGAGTCTGTTCTATATAGGGTTTCATGGATGACTTTTTAGTAGGCACACTCGACTGACGTCCTGTGAAGGAAGAAAGACTCAGGGATGCAACCGGTTTATATATTCTCGAATCGCATGCTAACGCCAATCTGGCTTAGGTCACTACCGGAGGTCAGTCATGCGCTTTATTGAGGCGGGTCATACTGTCATTACGTTTTGAAGTTGCCCCATAAAAGCTTGCCTCTTCCCTGTCTCTGACTTCCCCACTGTCTTCTCTTTTCCCTCTGGGATCCGAAATGGAAAGTCTGCCGCCGCGTGGCAGCACCCTGTCCTACATCCACATGAGTAATTGTTCCTGGTCAAAAGGAATAATGAACGGAACTATGTTTCACAATTGACACTCGTACTCGAGATGAACGGATCTAGGACCGTACGAAAAGCTTCCAGGAAGGCTACATATTGGAAAGGCGTCTTCTGAGACCGAAACGAGGGAGACTCGAGGAGGTTACTCATACGCTAGTATTATCGTATTTTGGATCTGTGGGGAATGATAGCGACATATCAAAGCTCGCTGCATATCTTCGAAACTCGAGCTCAACTCTGATCTAGACAATGCCCTTCCTTTTGGGCTGTTTGTGATTACATATGGCCCTGTTTCCTGTCAGCGGCCGGGAGATTGGTTAAGAAAACTATTCGCATACTCGCAGGATCGCATGGGCGCTGCGCGCGACGAAGACTAGGGTAAGGATCTCAGCAGTGAGCATACTCAAGAGCAACCATTAGAAGATTGAAAATACGGGTATAGAGAAGAGGACGGCGCGACCCGCGATAATGGGGCGAGCATGCCCCTTTTGCATGCAATCCTACTTCATGATAGATTAATGTCGTCCCGGGATTACAGCTTGACCGTTAGATGTTGGTAGAATATGTAATTTATGCTCGCGTTCCTCGTATTTTCGGGGCGAACTGCCCAATCTGACAGGTGGAAACCTCTGCGAGTTGGTCTACCAGGGGGATCGCTGCCATTTAATTCTCCATTGATTCGATGTATGTAAAGGTGGATTCAGCTGCCAAGATATAAGGCTCATTAGTTTCCCTTTACCGGTGCACAAGGTCCAGAGTCGCTATTGTAGGCAGCGTGGCCGTTAACAGGTTGGGGCGCTGTAAGGGATTGTGAGGCAAAGGCGCAATGTCCTGCCACTCTTTGACGGCTTTCTTGAATTTCAATCGTTACTCTCTGTAAGCACATTGCCTCCATCTCTCGTTATTTCAAAGAGTATAGTACGAAGATACCCGCCCATGGTACACGAGGGGTCAACTGTACGCTATATCTTCCTCGATATCCCCGGCAGTGTCACCATTCCCACACACAACAAGCTCAGATTGAACATTGCCGCTATCGAGCGTTCTGGTTCCTATTCTTACTTCCTTCTCCAGAGTATGCGCGTGCACAATACCACTGCTACAATTTTTGAAAGCCTCCGTCCGTGGGAGAGAGTTGTAGGCCAACACTATCAGCTCATTAATCGAGTCCCAAGCCTCACTCGAGTTGCCAACGCAAAAGAGGACCACAGTATGTATGATTGCGAGAAACATATGAGTACAGAGCAGTGCGGCAGCAGCTTGCTGAGTTGGATTGTTTAGTGTCCAAGCCGTGCCCAATTTGTACGACTCGTAGCGGCAAGGTATGAACGGCTCAGAAGGGTCACGCTTGTCGTATATGTTAGCACCGCTGATAAAGCTATCGTCCGTAATATTCTTTGAGAACAGAAGCGGGTCGAGGGTTATGTCCTGTGCGTGGACGAGTTGGTACATCAGACCGACTCGAGAGATGGCGTTGATGAGGAACATGGAGGTAACGTATCTGTGGTCATCAGCGGCTTTTCAGGATGCAAGACCTCGTTCGTGCTTACTCCAGATGAACGCTGGATTCGTCGAGATTTTCAAGTATCCAACCGAGGTTGTTCATATAGGTTTGGTTAAGAAAAGCCTCATAGCTTGTCATTGCCAGATTATTGCCAACCAGGGAGGCTTCCGGCATCATGGGCGCCAGCGCGTCCAGCCATTCTTGTTCCATCTTAATGGTATTCTCATAAAAGGGGACGAATGGTGGAAACTGAAGGCCCCCTTCCCAATCTAAATGGACGTCTTCTCCACCCTGGTGAAGGTTTTGGGCACCAGGCCGAACCGACCACGCATACATGAAGGAGCGGGAAGACTGGATAGTCTGCCCGCTGGTCCACCATGCTTCAGCCACACACCCACGAGCATATGTTCGTGAATGATTTTGGACCAAGTATAGCAGTGCTGCGCTGCCTGATCCCAGATCTTCTGGAAATGGAAACCATTTGGCTCGGACCTGTTTCTCCGTCGTAGCGCCTGAATGTTTTGATCCAGCCCATGTGCCCAGACCCTGCATCGTGAGGTTAATGTGCTTGGTAGGACCGGGTCCAGGTTCGAAGGGTGGTCGCCATGTCACACCCCGGGTGAGCACTGGGAAGGGCACCAAGGTATCAGAGCCGCCAAACTCCGTCACGTTGCTGCATTGTACCCTTGTGACTGGAAACTTACCACCAGTTGCTATGATGAGATCTTTGGAACCGAAGTCGCGGAGCCTTTTATATCGCCCTTTTGCCAGATTAAATGCTTTTACGGCCTGATGTGACAAATAATCAGCATGCGAAGCTACGGCCGCATGGGCAGTAGTTGCCCATGTATCGGGCCTAATTGCTGGTCGAGGTGTCCACTCCGACGTGCCTCCAAGCATCGTTCTTGCGGGGGGTACCTGATAAGGAACCCCGCCGGCAATGTAGAGAGACCATTGGGGAATAATGGGGCTAATACGCTCTACAGCGGCGACGAGCTTCTTCCAGCCACCATTCAGGCACGAGTCCATGTCAATACGGACCGGACTGAGGCTGCATTGAGGGACACCGGTATGGTTGCTGCCAAGGACCTCTGGCCAGAGCATGGCTGGGGTGCCTCGGACGTAAAATCTAGTGCTTGCAGATGGTATCCAGTTTTGAGTTGGAATGAACAGAAGGGCTGAGGCCGGACCAACCGTCGTCGCCAAGAGGGTGAAGGAAACTAGGGCGAGGCAGAGGAACAGCCTGGACTCTACCAAATCCAAGGGCTTCGCTTTTCGGCTCCGTTTGAAAGATGCGAGCGTACGAGTAGGTAACCCGGCGATCTTCGCTTTCATACTTTGGAACGAGAGAGGAACGCCGAATCCACCAAGGAAGTCAATTGTCCATAGCCAACTTGGAGTGCCAATAGACAATCCAGAACTCAGCAGGCCGAATCTGATTCCCTTGTGTAGAAGATGATATCGTACGAGATCAAGAGCAATGGCAGTCAAGGATCCAACAATCGTCAGTTCCTAGGCGGGTTAGCGGTGGTCAAATCGGCTGAGGCAATTCCATCTAGGGTTGCGCACATGCAATTTCGCCGCTACCTGCAGGAAGAAAACCGCCACAGTGGAAATCTGAGGACCATTCAGCAACACCTTTCCATTCAGTGTGACCAAAAAGATCGTTATAATGACAGGAAAGATGTGTGCACCAGTCCTTGAGATGGCTATGGTTCGTGAACCGCTCACAACGACTTTCTCGCGCTCACCCTTTGCCGCGAACGCAAAAGCCAAAGGCTTGAGCCCGACCGCCCGAAGGAAGGGGGATGCTGCCGCCTGACATTTCGTGCGGACTTGCGAAGAAAAAGAGACGAGCTTTAGACGAAAGCTTGTGAAGGCTGAGCGCACCGCCGCAATACTGCCATGTCGAACCTTGGAGGACGGCGCCCTTCCCGTGGGGTAGGCTGTCGATGCTGCCCCACTCTTGGACGGCCGAGAGTTCCTGGTCGGAGGTGGAGCAGCGACTTGGACTCGCAAAGTCGCGTTTGGAGGATGCGGGTTGACGCTAGAGTTTTGATGGTTCATGGCTTGCAAAGGCGTATTTGAACATGCATGTGACGCATAGGACACAGAATACGGCTGGGGAGTAGCTGTGTAGGTCTATATATGTATGCATCCATAGTCGACAGAAGGCTGAAATACATACAGGGGTTGGAGGCATGCATATGCCTCACTCTTCTCCAGTCAGCGAGGCTGCCGTGGCGGTGTTGTGCGCGAATCGATGTTGAGGCCCTGAGGCGGAGGAGTCGGTAAGGCCAGCTACCCCGCGCGCATTATCGCCAGACCGTTCAGCGAATTACTCCCGTAATAATCTCGTGTTGACCGACCGCCTCACTGCAGCGGTGCAGTGCTAGCAAACTGATGCTGACTGGCTAACGCTTATGGGCAAATGCTAACTATACAGCTTAGTGGAATGACAGTAATGCAAAAACGCAGAATTGCACGCGTAACTAAATGTATAAAGCTATAGAGTTAAGCTCTAGCTTTAATTTAAGACTATTGTAGTAATTTTTATAAGTTTTCTATTAAAGTAATAGTAATAATTCATATTTTAGATATTTTAGATACTTCTACATTTTTTATAAGACCCTACTAAAGGTCGTTTTTTATATAGTCTTCTTCTCCCACCAACCTTCTGAGGCTTGGCGATATCGTGCTTTAAGGTCATGACTTAGACCTTTCACCGTGTTTATCTCTTGTGTTTGATACCGTGCTAGTCGCGACGACCACCACCACCACATATAGTCTTCTTCTTATATTTACTTTGCCTGCAACGACGAGATTATACTCAATAATAACATAACTGAGAGCCGCATCATGATGTTCGAAATTCAAAATCTCGCTGGTCTCAGCCCATATCTTCTCCGCCTCGCCTCACCCCTTTTTCATTTCAACCCCCATCAGCCCAACCTCCGATACAAATGTAATTGCATCCGCATATTCTCCAACTCAAGCGGATATCTCAAACCCCCTACCAACCTGAACCACCGACTCTCATCTTCCTTTATCTTCTCCCACTTCGTCTCCGCATCCTCCTTTCCACTATTTCCCAACAACGTGTGATCCAGTAACCAATGCATAGGGTACTTTTTGTCTGCTCCGTTGAGGGAAACTGTTGAGTAGCTACCTGGACTGTCGACTACCAGGAGCAAAGTGGAGGGTTGTACGGAAGTGGTTAGGTTTAGGAGGAATGCCTGTGTTAGTGGGAGAGAGGTTGAGTATAACTCGTTCAGTGTGAACATGAGTGTGACGAGATTTGCGGTAGTCAAGTGAGGGAGGAGCGGGGAAAATGGGACGGTGAGGATGTCGTGCTGGTGGAACCTGACCGATATGGAGGAGGGATCGACGAGTGATCGATTTGCTGCGCGTGCTGCTGCGGATGCATATGCCGACAGAGTAGGAGGGGTGGTCAGGCCGGTGGAAAGCGTGTTGACGACGGAGGTCCAGGGGGCAATGTCAAGGGCCGTGATCTGCATACGGGGCTTCGTGTCCGCTCTGGTGTCTACAGTCTCGTCGTCGGCGTCTCTTTTCCCTGAGCGATTTTGCTGTAGTAGATGCAGAAACCCACCCAAAGCAACGATCTCAGCGCCTGCTCCGCCGCCGAGACATACAACATTCAATCCCTTCTTTTCCACTGCCCCTTCAGTTTCACCCTCTACACCACCTTGTTTTTCTCCAACTAATAGTGGCTTCAACTCATCATGCAAACCCCACAGAACATCCAAATACCCCAATGCTCGCGACGGACTCCATCTAGCCACGTAGGCCTCGAGATACTCCTTTTTTCCAAATGCGACCTCGAAGTCCCGATTGTATAGATGAGTCTTAACTTCCTGAAGCAGCGGACTAAAGCCCTCTGAATGAATTCGTGTCGAGAATGAAGAGCTGAAGATGTTCAGAAGGAGCTGTTGCAGCTCAACGGAGATGATGGAATTAAATTGAGTGTTGTTAGACGGATCTGTTCTTCCCGTTTCTTTCGCTCTCAAGGTTTGCTTTGTGGGTGGTGGCTTCTTCGCTTTCGCTGCTTTAGGGTTCGCCTTGGGCTTTGGTGGCATGCTTTTCGATCCTGCGGCTGATGGATGTGAAGAAGAGAGGTCTAAAGTCGTACCGATGTCGAAGGCACAGAATTGATACGGAGCCGTCTTCGATTCTGATTGGCCGAAGGACTTGACATCCCATCGGAAATATTTCCGAGCCTCGGAATACGCTTCCACACCTCAAAGCTATCATCGCTGCTTGAACAATACCTCACCTCACCTCACCTCCACACATCCATTCAATATGCGTCTCGAATACATACCCAAAGAGCCCCAATTCTCCGACCCCACCGACCAAGCCATCGTAGAGCGCGTAAAGCAGCGCCGCGGCGATGCCGGTCTCATTGAACTCGACCGGGCATTACTTCATGCACCACCTGTTGCAGATGGCTGGTAAGTATACCAAACGGTAATCTTGTACAAAAGCTGAAGATTGAAGGAACTCCTTCCTCGGTGCCATACGCACAAAAACCACCCTCCCCGTCTCCATCCGCGAGCTCGCCATATGCCGCGTTGCTGTTCTCAATCAAGCGTGGTACGAATGGTCGCACCACGCTCCCATTCTCCTCTCAGGCGAAGGTATGACGGAGCAACTTGCCGATGCTGTGCTGAATTCCCCACCAAGAGAAATACCCGTGGATGTATTTGACGAGAAGCACGCCGCGGTGATGGCGTACGCGGATGCCATGACATTGGACGTTAAGGTACCGGATGATGTGTTCGGAAGATTGAAAGCATGCTTCGAGGCAAAAGAGGTCGTCGAGATTACAGCTACGGTGGCGGCGTATAACTGCGTCAGTCGATTCCTCGTCGCGTTGGATGTGGGCGAGATGAATGGGGAGAAGTCTGAATCATAACGATATGTCGATATGGAGTTAGTTTCTTGAGCGTACCATGCCTTGAGATCTGTTTCAATTCAGTTCAGACCGCCGTGCCTTGTCTGATGAAATCTATGGCCGGCGTATGTACTCGTGCGGCGGAAGAGAGAGTTTTACAGCGTATCTTGGAACAGAGAAACCGCTTTACAACGATCAGTGTCACGAGGTCTGTTTATTATTTTCCTCTTTAACATCATCTATAGAACCAGATCCCCAAGAAAACATGCAACCAACGCAATCCATGCAGCTCCTCACTCCGCTCCAGATGCGCACACATGCTTCCATGCACCAAAATACAACCCCCCCCCTCTTCCCAACGTACCCTCTACTTTTCCCAATCCCGGAAAATGCGAAAATGCACAAAAACACACGCAAAATGCATGGACATACCACGCCACACACATTAACAACATTAATTAGGCCGTCTCACATTCCTCTCCTTCTCTATTTCTTCCCCCACCTCAACATCCCCCCTAATCCCTTCTTCCCCCCACTACTCTCCCCCTTCTGCTCCTCCCTCTCTCGCTTATCCTCAGCAGCCCTCTCATCTTTCGTCGGCAGCCTAGGCTGTTCAGCAAACCTGATCCCGGGCGCCCTCGGCGGGGCCAACCTCTGCGTCCCTGATGCACCCCCTCCGCCACCAGGAGCGCCGCGACTCTGATCATCTCGTAGCTGCTGCGGACTCGCGTGATGTGTCCCGCGCCCTGTTTCCAGTGGGTCACCGGCTTCCTCGGCTTCGGAGTCGGATTCCGGTGAGTCGTCGTCACCGCCCATGCCTAGGGCGCCGAGACGGCGTTTCCGCTCTGCGGCTGTTTCGTCTTCGTCCATGTGCGATTTCAGACCCGCTGTGGCGGAGGTAGAGGAATCTGCGGGAGGATTGCGTGAGGGGGATGTGGAGCCCTGCAGGGCAGCGAGGCGACGGCGGCGTTCGGCGGGTGTTTCTTCCTCGTCTGCATCGGAGTCGGGTCGCCCTTCCGGTGTCGCGGGGGCGGCTTGCTGCTCAGCGAGGCGACGGCGACGCTGTGCTGCTGTTTCACCGCGGGGGTTGTCCATGGAGTATTTTGCGAGATCTTGGCGGACAGAGTGGAAGGGTATGTCCTCGTCGTCGCTATCGACGAGGGTGAGTCCCTCTGGGCCTCGTTTCCGACCCTCCTTTTTGGCATCTGGGGACTCGATTTTGTGGATCTCGGCTTGGCCTTCTTCGCCGATGATTGGTGGGACTTGGGCGTTGGAGGCGGCTCGCCGACGGGTGGATTCTTTTGCGTCTTCGTGGGCTTCACGCTTAATGGGCTCCGGGATGTCGCTCTCTTGAATGAACTTGTCGCGGGCTTTGGGGTCCATTTTGGACATTTGCTGGATAAACTCAGCTTTGCTCATGCGGCGGCCGCCCGCGGTCACGGTGAAGCGGATGCGGTCGTCGTCTTCGTCGTTTTTGTTGCCGTCGGAACCCTGGATGCCTGATGGCCCGGCTTCCGCTGGTTGCGTACGGGTGGGGACGCCCATGTATGTACCCATCTTTCGGAGGCTCTGCATGGCGCGTCCACCGGTCTCGGCCATGCTGTATTTGCGATCCAGACCGCCGGGGCGCTGTTCCTTTGCCGGACCAGGGATGTCGTATTTCTTGAGCACCTCGCCATCCTCGTCTTCGACAATAATGGTGTTACCAAATTGATACGCGAGCGCAGGACCACGCTTTTGAGGAGGCTTCGCTGCTTTGGGAGGTGTGGCCAGCTCGCCTTCTGGTTGGTGATGATGCCAGCCTGACACACTTTCCAAGCGCTTGCGCCAGGTAGTCGGCCTCTGCACACTCTCCTTGACAGCTTCTACAGCTTTGCCCGGAGCTTCTTCGACTGGACCGCCATGCTCGGTCTGAGCTACTCCATGCTCGACGTGCTTTTCTCCCATGAGGTAAGCGGCTTCAGCATTGTCACGCTTCAGGCGCTGAGCATCGGACTCGCCCCTGCGGCTTTCGCGAACGCCCAAAACATTGCCCTCTTCGTCTTCGATAACCGTCTTGTCGCCTTCTTGGTAGAGTTCTTCCTCGGATTCTCTGCGTCTGTACTTCTCTTTCGTGGCAGAGCCTTCTGGAGACTCGTCGCTAGGCACTGCCAGAGTATCGGAGTCTTGCAGTGGCGACGTAGCCTCTGCTTGGTCCCGATTGCTTCTCTCCGGCTTGATTGCGGACTGGGAAATCGGCCCACCAGGACCTCGCCCCAAGTCCCACTTTCTGCGGCGAGCCGAAGGCCGAAGCGAGCTAGCTCTACTAGAGCTATCCTCTTCTTTCTGGCGGCGTAAGAATTGTCCTGGAATCCCAACGGGTGGAAGATGACCGGGCGCCAAGTCATTCTTCTCATCCACAGACGACTCGGAAGGTCTCCGGCCGAGCGACATGGAAGACTTGGAGCGTGACTGAATGCGAGGGAGACGGTCCATCCAGGTAGGTCCCTCTTCGTTCGCTTGGGTGTACGAAAGGGAGATGGTGAGCGTGTTGATGTGCTTCCCGAGCGTGAAGACCGCGATAGAGCTGCCATGAACAATGATACTGCAGATGACGAGGAAACAGGTGATCGGCCATATCATTTCGATGATATTGAGATGTTCGAAACCTTCTTCCGGAAGTTGAGCCAACGGAGTGGTTTCCTCGGTTTCGAGTTCAGCGCGTGCAAGGATTGCTACGAAGAGACCGCCGACACCGATTGGACCAAAGTGACCAGCGAAGAGGGCTTCGCGCCAAGTCTTGATGTCCGGGATGATTGGCTTGAGCGCAAGCATAACGGGTATCCGACGGAAGAACAACACCAGCAGCCCGAGAACCACAAGTTTCCATGGTACGATACCAATAATAGGAGCATTGAACAGCTCCCACGGGATGATGGTGCCGAAGTAAACGAAGAATGCCAAGTTGATCAGCAGATCGATGACGTTGGAAACGTGCGCTTCTTCCGTCTTCTCCAAAAACCACCCGTCGTTCGAAAAGCCTACACCACAGGCGAAGCCTATCAGCAGATCGTCCATGCCAAGCATGCTACCCGACCCCGCACAGAAAAGCGCGAGGACAAAGTAGAACACGAGAAAACTCTCACGATCTATGAGATCGTGCTCGTGCGCATAGCGAATAGCGCGGCGGGCCAGATAGCCCACAATGACTCCGTACGTGGCACCGAAGATACACTCATAGAGAATGGTATAGCAGAACCAGTGCAACGAGACTTTGTTTGCGTCGGGACGGTAGCGGATCAGGTACAAGGCGAGGTAGACGAAGGGAAACGCCATGCCGTCGTTGCATCCAGACTCGGCAGACAGCAAATCCCGAAGATGCTTGGGCACACGCTTTGCAAACTTGCCCTTTCCGACGACGGAGGAGGCCAAGACAGGATCGGTAGCGGTAACACAGGCGGCGACACAGAGGCTGTCAAGCCAGTTTAGGTGGGACCCGAAGAGCCACCAGATGAACAAGCTTGTGATGAGCCAGCCAAAGGTCATGACCGGGACCAGCAACAGGGTAACCGACTTCCAGTGCTTCTCCATGTATGCGCGTGGCAGTTCGACTCCGACGGCGAAACACTGTACGACGAGGACGATGCGCGAGAATTCGAGGGTGATCAGGTCGACATTCCCCCAAGATGCGGGATTGATCAGGTCCGCCGCGTGGGGCCCGAAGATGATACCGCATATTGTTGCGACGGTAGCTTCGCCAATGTACAGGCGCTCCTTGATGACCGAGGAGCACAGCATAAACAGGCTGGTGAAGCCGCCGAGGATGATGTAGACCAAGTGCGGCTTGGTGATGGAGAGATGTTCCCACGCCATCTTGTTGACGTCTAGCTTCCCTCGCGTGTGTATATCAGATACGTTGTTGCTCCCGACCGGCTGTTATTTCAAGCCAAGCGAATGCGGCAGGACGTGGGGCCTCTGTAACAGGCACTAGAATGAAGAATATCCGTGTAAGGAGCGTGTGCGGTTTGAGCGATCGTGGTGCTATGTGGGAAGGATATCAACGCCGGGGCTGTTTCGTCCTGGATAGCGGCCGCTCACGAGAAGACTTAGATGGTCAACCGGATGCATGTATGGTGTGGGTGCGCCCAGTCGCCGCTCCCAAAATTGCCCGATGGCTCTGTGCGTGCGCGTAACGGTGATGAGGGGGGGATCGGCAGGCACGTTTCTGCAGCTCTTGCCGGATATCTGCGTGGACACGAATCAGTGTGGTGTCGTAGGGAAGGGGGGATCAAATGATGGCAAGCAACCCGAGAGGGAAAAAAATTTGGCTTACATCACTAGGACGTGTGAAAGCCTCAGACCGAGTTCTCCCGTGCTCTACAGAATTGGGTTGGCCTTGGGGACCCTTATCCGCAAAAATGGCAATGCTTGGAATAGCCAGTGCGAACGCGGTCAATTGCGCGCGACGCAACGCGAGGCAGTTCGGAGTCGGCGGAAGAGGCTGCAGCAGAGGTTCTGCAGCACAAGACAAGCAGCACAAGCAGCACAAGCAGCGCACACCTTGCGAGCGGAGCAGACTGGCCGTGTTTAATACTAGTGCAGGATTATCGTCCTGGCTGCTTGGCCCTGAGAAACGAAGTTGCTTGGCTGATGTCGCTGCAGCGTGGCGGCCAATCGCGCCGCCACCCTCAAATCGCCGAGCGGCCTCGCAGCAGCCTCCTCGCTATCCACCCTCCATTACTCCCTGGCTACCCTCCGGCTTATCCACCGAGCAGGCCTGGCGAGGGAGGGGCGCAGAAGATACGAAAGAGGATCGCTACACCACTGCAGCCGCGATTGCCACTCGATAACCTGCTCTCCTGTCCTTGTGCAGATATCCCAGATCTTGGCCACTTTGTTGGGAGTGGTCCGTCTGGCCCGGAATCGGCAAACCACGTGCCCGCAAACGTGACGATGCTCAACGCCGTGCCCCACGCCGTGTACCCAAAAGAGCCGGCGTGGGAGCTGACGGGTGGCATTGCAAACAAGACATTGGCTGACCGCCGCTGACTTTGCATCTGGGAGACGCACGTCCACAACCCCCTCCATCCCATCACATGATACTCAAGATGCAACGCATCTGCAGCTCGACAACCGTTCCCCGCTTTGCAGCAAATCACCAGCGTCGCTCATCTCGAGTGCTAACATGCAGCCGTGTGGGGTGGACGAATGAAGCGCTGGCTGAGTCATGCAGGATCGTGTCGCGATAGAAGCTTCGGAATCTCTTAGTGAAGCTTTCAGTGAGCGTCGCACTCGTGCAAAAGGTATCTACTTTGACTGGGTACGGCCATGCATCAGTATTTACAGTCCCACGTAGATGCGCCACGGCTAAATATAAACATCAAAATATGCAAAAAGCTCCACGTCGCCAGCCAAAAAACCATGTACAGCCCAACCCCGAAGCCCAAAAGCCGAAGACTCAAAATATGCCCAGGATATAACCCTTTCGATAATGCCAAAGCCTCCAGGTCCACCCTGCATGCAAATCCAAAACAAACAAAGCAATTTTTGCCCCATCCATCGGCCCCGTCATAGGGGCCCGGAAATGAATAAGTTCCAGCAGAGAAACCCTGACTGGCATGACCCTGCCGTCTGCGCGCCTAGATACCAAAAAACCATGTACATCCAAATCATGTCGTCATCACACGTCGTGACACGTGGCTTGGGCCTGTCCAACTCTTAATGCCCAACTGGGAGCCATGTGCGGCGTTCATCCATGGACCTGCTGTTGACGCGACTGCCAGGTGTTAGGGGGATTTCGACTCGTCCGCGGTTGCTGCTCGATTCACCGTCGCTGTCCGTGTCATAGGCATCCGACAGCCTGGAAAAATAGTCGGCCAATCCGCTGGTAGGAGAAGCGATGCTCTCATATAGCGGAGGTGGTGTTTCAATCGGCGGTGGTGGTTCCTCCTCGTCAAATGCAGGTGGGTTAAACGAAGGAACGCGGAGAAGATGAATCGGTCGCTGGACCAGTGAATCTGTCGGCCCTCCGATGTGGGCTGCTTGCGGGCGCGCAAGGTCCGGGCTAGGAAGCGTGGCGTCTGAGCTACCTCTTGAGCGACCCATTGCGCCGAGAGTGGGAACAAAGCCGGTAGGGGAAGAGCGTCGCACTGGAGCGCCTGGGCAACCACACTCGGGTCGCGAGGCATCGCCAACATGTGGTTCAGGTGACGAATACGCCGGGAGCGCTGTGTTAGCTTGAGTAGCCTGGCATGAAAGAATATGGAAGGGCGAGTCGATGGAGATCTCGAAGTGCCGTCGCTTTGTCGGGTCGTTCGCGTCAGGTTTCGAAAGACGCATGACAATCTGCGAGGTGTTAGACATGTGTGTAAAACGTTATACTAGCCCAGTCATACCTTTATCCAGTGGTGCACCTGGATGTTTTGATATGTGGTGTCAAAGTGCAACCTGGCTGACTTGTCCTTATCCTTCATGTTGTGGCAGCTAGGAAGTTGGACGTTGAACTCCATCTCTGTCGGACCAACGCTGACATCGCCATTGCTGAGGTCTCCCAGGAGGTTGGTGGGATCCTGCACCTGGACGGCTTCGCCTCTCGCTGCGGCGGCTCTTTGGTCATACGGCACACCTCCTCCGGACACAATCCTCATAGAACTTCCTGGAAAGGTGCTGGTGGGTGGTCCGTCGGCTCGCTTCTCGAATAATTGTACTTTCCGGACAGGTTCCATGCGATGCACGCGCTTGCCGGAGCAAAAGTACTCGATGTTCTCGGTCACGAAGACCTTTATCCTGTGACACTGTACTTTGGCTAGAGGTGTCAACTTGAAGGCTATAGGCACTTGGGCGCCAAGCGGGAATGATTTGCCAGATATGACGATGTCGTAGTGCAATTGGTCTTCCCAGCTCCGGCTGATAGCGATTGGCTCAACTTGCTCCAACGAGCCTTCCGATGGAGCGCGGATCAGTGTCACCTCCTTAACCCCAACAAGGTTTGCACGAAATGCTCCGGCACGCTCGATAGTCGCTTCCAGCTCGTACTTAACTGACCCCAGCTCGACGTCAATTGTTTCTGGAAGATGGCTATCCAGCGGTAATTCGAAGTTGTACGAGTAATCACCCGGGTTGAATGTCCTGTAGCCCTTCTGTGCTACCGAAGGTCCGCTGGTCGATGATTCGCCTTTGCCGAAGCTGCGGGACTGGTTGACTTGTAGTGACAAGCGCTTCGCTTCTCTGGAGCTCAAGTTTGTCGAGGAGCTATTGGGCGATCCCCCGAAGATACCCTTTTGCGGGTTCAGGTTGGTTCCGTTCTTGAATAAGTCAACGCGATCAGCACCTGTGCCTGCCTCGGCAGTCGGAAACTGTGCATTGAAAAACGGCCACGTGTGGCTCATGATTGTGTCAACCTCTTCAAAATCGACCTTTTTGGGTGGGATGCCTGTGACGTGATGAGCGCATATTTAAAGACAAACTGGTGTATAGTTATACCTTCGGGCCACTTCGTTACTGCCTTTCCTCGGAATTTCAGAGTGATCGCTTTGACCTTTGCAGGCTTCGTCACGCGCAGATTCAGCGTCCCGCGAAGCATTGCCGTACTTCGTTCCGTGTGTTCTGTCTGCTCGAACCCTTGCAGGAAAAGCACTGGTTCTGTGAGGCTTATGCCAACGTTGATGCCATTCCCAGAAGCGAGCGGCTTCTCCTCTGGTACGCTCTTTACACTGCTGCTAATGATGCTCTTCGCAGACTGTCGTCCGGAAGATCGATGCGTCTCCACAAGAGCCGGTCGGGGCCCGCCTATGCCAGCCAGCGAAGCGTTGCCTGCGCCGACCGCACCAACGGAATTCCTGGGGCTCGATCTCATCTCGCCTATCGTCGCCCACGACAATCTCCTACTCTCTGGTGGCGACGCAATGGAGGAGGCTCGAGTGCTGCTCGTAGACGAACGCGGAGAGGGGTCGGCGGGGTGAGGGTGAGGCGGGGTAAAGTGCGTGTCGATGAAAGAACGTAGGAAACGTTTCGCGTTATCTCGGGGTCCCGCCAGCTTTTCTACAATGTATGTTCTGCTACTCGACTGGCGTCGGAAAAGGCTCGGATCGGGCGCGACGTGAGCGATGTGAATGCGGTGGGGGCGGCGGTTCCTTCCTTGGAAGAAGCCGGGGCGGGCACGTGAAGGATCGTAGAGATGCTCGGGGATATAAGAGAGACGTCCACGGTCGGTGTAGACTTGGAGGTACTCTGGCATGGCAGGCAGGCGTGAGTAAAGGTTCAATTGAAAGATAATACCACAGGCCGAGGTAGCTGTGGCATGGGTGCGAGGGTCGGTGAAGAGTTATATGGGGAAGTTGTGTGAATGGGGACAACGAGAAGTCTTGTGCAACTCGACCAGAGTCATGAGAGGTGTACAAAGGACTTCCTGGCTACGGTAGCATAGCCAGGCCCACGGGTCGATGTTTTGGGAAGGGGGTTACAGTCCAGAGCTCCTTGCGGAACAAAGACCAGACGAAATGAGACAGGGACTCACAGTCGAAGAGAAGGAACCGTCAGGAGGGCGTCGTGGGCATGGTAGAATGAAATAAAATGAGGCACATGTGCCGACCCAGCAGCGGAGCAGCGGTCAGCGTACAGCTCGCGGATGGTCGCGGATAAACCCTGTTCCAAGGTTGTATGAGTGATGGATGCGTTGGCGCACCAGCCAGACGAGCGATCTTTGTCAGGCAAATCGGCGCAGCTGACAGGGGCGCTGGAGTTTTAAGAGGGCACCCGAGTAGTAAAGCAAGGTTGTTTCGATTGCAGATGTGCCGTTGTCGATGCGCAGGGCTGGCGGATGACGCGGGCTGTGGGGTTTAGAGAGGCTCGGGTGGGGGATGATTGGTGGCGCGCTCTAGCTATAGGCGATTATACAAATAATGCGGGCGTCAAAATCTTGACAGGGACGACAGGGACGGAAAGGCCACTCGATATCAGTCGCCAGGAGGCCACGGATGCGGGAACTTATTCTAAGCGTGAGACAGACCTTGGTGTTGTTACGGAGGAAGCGCCGGACGCCAATACGTCACCTATGCGAGGAAAAGCTTCCAAGGAAGTGCAGCCGTGACCGTACAGCCCTGCGAAAACGGCCCAAGGGGATTGGCGTCCGGTTGACTCTGCGGGCAGACTCACACACTAAGGTGCCCTGTAAGCTGCTATTCCCGCCCTCAACTCTGGAAGAGACGGCTGCGCGGCCATGTTGAACGTATCTTGGACGGTGAAATATGCCCGCTGACGAAGGCACGCGACTAAGCCACCCTCGGCCGACCAGAGCATCAACATGAGACCTGCAAAATGTCGATACGCAGCCATAGCCAAGATGCTGCCATTTTGCCTGGCCATCCCCAGATCCCAGCGTCTACTCGGGTCATGAGATGTTGCTTTCCGGTTTTTTCCAAGCTGCCAGCATCCCACAAATTCGCGAGGTGGACGGCCTAACTCGGGCAGCCCGTCGTCAGTGTGCCAGAGCGAATCATGGGCATCTCCCGAGAGTGCGTGGCCCTGTTGGGATGGCAGCAGCATACCCAAGCCCAACCGCGTAGTGATCGCTGGCCGGGGTCCTCCTCTTTTCGGCTGCCCAGCTCTCCGCGGCGGTCGTCATGAGGTGATCGACACAACAGTCGGCAAGATGCAGCCTTTTGTAACCGTACTTGGTTGGAGAGAAGTTCTCGCCCGCGTAGCGTCAATCTTATTCAAAACGTCCGTCATCGAGAAAGACGTAGGAGGACTGTATGGATCCTGCATATCAGAGGCGATGCGTAGCGAGTAGTGGTGTTTTGGGAAGCCCCTGGAGATCTGAGAAACGGTAGGCCAGCAAGATCTGGACAGAAAGGGCAATGACGTTCGCTGTGGCTGTCCCTTCCCTCTTTGATTTAAGGTTAAATTTCCGTGCACGTGACCTAGCCCCCGCAGCGCGACGCGCTTGGCTTGGACGCGACTTTCGAGAAGCAACGCACAACACGTATTGACTATTGACAGAGAAATCGAGCATCCGCCAGCAGAAAGCCCACCCTATCGACTGCGGATACATCTTTCCAAGCGATGGCTCCATAGCTCATTCATGAGACTCTCCCCGTCTCTGCCTTGGCCTACACCCGTAGACTGCGACGGCGAATGCAGACCCCACCCCCAGAACGGGTAGCCATGGCGCATGGAGGATATGGTAACAGATCAATTCTTCGCAGAGACGAGCCCCGTCTCACAAAGTATACAGGCCTGGGCCAGATGCCCCTGGCTGGCGCAATCCTGTGTTGCACCTCGATTCCCCCAGAGCAGCGTGTCAGTATAGCCAGATTCAGCCTTGCGGTGCTGCCGTCGCCAACTTGCGGCTAACCCAACGACTGCAGGCAGACCTAACGGAAATTGGAGCGCAGATGGGCGCTACCATCAAGCTCGACCTCACTTCGGACGTAACGCATCTTATCGTTGGGAACACGAACAGCGCAAAGTATCGCTACGTCGCCAAGGCACGCGAAGACGTCAAAGTACTGCTACCACAATGGCTCGAGGCGCTACGGACAGTGTGGATGGAAGGCGGTGACGACCTCGACGTGGCGGGGCTGGAGGAGGAATACCGGCTACCTACATTCTACGGGATGAAGATATGTCTGACGGGTTTCGACAATCGTATATTCTCCGACGTGATAGGTCACAACCTCGTGCTGACTGGATACAGCGGAACAGCGAAAGTTCATCCAAGATACAATCGTACAGAATGGCGCGGATTACCACGGCGACCTCACGAAACAAGTCACGCACCTAATTGCAGCGACACCCACGGGCAAGAAATACGAACACGCTGTCAATTGGCGAATGAAGATCGTCACATGGGAGTGGTTTCAGCAGAGCGTGGAGCGAGGGATGGCCCTCGATGAAAGCTTGTTCCACCCAACAATGGAAGAGCAGGGCAAAGGCGCCTGGGACCGCCAGCCAAGTCCGTCGACTCTGCTAGGCAAGCGCGCGCGTGATGCGCAAGCAGCTGACACTGTTAACCCTCTAAAGAGAAAACTGCGACGCTCGGCTAGTTCCCGAATGGGCGGCCAAAGTGAAGCTTTCTGGGCCGACATTACTGCAGGCGGCTTAGAAAGAAAGGCGGAAGAGGGTGATGACTGGACGGACGCGAATCCAAACCTACCAGGCGTAGAGCAAGAGGATCCTCCAACAGCCGAAGTCTCCGAATTGCCCCGTGATGATGAACCTGCTAATGCAGACCCTGCATTGCACGCACGTCGACCCTTGTTCGACGAGAATGATGGAATTTTCCAAGGCCGCTTAGTGTTTCCTCATGGCTTCGACGCCACCAAGGTTTGTCGATCATCAATTGAGGGACGGGGCGTTGCTGACGCATACGCAGACCAACATCCTCCAGCAACATCTCGACGCTAACGGGGCGACCGTCATCAGCGACTTTGCGGAGCTCGACAACTTCTCATCGGATGACCTCCGTCAGGGCTACCTTTTGATTCCCCACGATGTCGCAACCGATCTTGCTGACCTACCGGAAGCTGCCGGAAGCTTGACTCCCGTCACTAATTGGTGGGTCGAGCGCTGTCTGCATGGCAAATGTTTAGTGGACCCCGCAGAACACGTTCTATGCAGGCCTTTTAACAGGCTCAGAGTTGATGGTACGTCGTCCTCAAAGTTAAGCATTTTGGTGGTAAAGCTGACGTCTCAGGGTTCAATGGCCTGACCATCAACTCCACGGGATTCACCGGCATCGAGCTCTTGCATGTCAACAAAGTCGTTGCTCTTTTAGGTATGTCAGACTGCTTGGCAACTTTCCCCGATATCCCTCGGAACTAATTCCGACGCAGGCGCGACTTATGATGAAATTCTCTCACAGAAGACTTCAGTCTTAATCTGCAATACCAAGCGACCTAAGCCCGAGAAACTAAAATTCTGCGCCGAGAAGCGTATTCCAGCTGTACACGCGGCGTGGCTTTGGGATTGCGTCGAAAGTGGCGAAGCACATCCATATGATGATTATCGGCTCAACCCAAGCGTGCCTCAACCGCAGAGGCCGAAACCCAAGTCTCAGGCATCCACCGCGGAGGTTCCAACTGCGAAACTCTCGGAAGAGGACAGCCTCAAGTGGAGGCAGAGGCATGCGAACGCATTGAGAGGTGTTTCCAAGATCCGCAGCGGGCCACGTCGCCCAGCTACACTAGAGCTCTCACTCTCGGCAGACCCTACGCCCTTGTCCGCAGAAGATTCATCTGCTTCCCGTGATCTCAGTGGTAATCTCTTCACCCAAGACCAAGATGCACAGCTCCCAGAAGGCTCGGGTTCCCTCCCACTGCAAGACATCAACCCAAGGGTCAACTCCCAGCGACGAGGCTCTACAACATCCGCAGGCTTAATAATGGTACCAAACACAAAATCTGCCTCTGAACTCTTACGAAAACCAGCACCAGCCCAACGTCGATCACGACTTGCACGAGACCCCTCACCCGACTCCGTAATCCCCGCATACGAAGGCGCTCTCGACACTCCAGACAACGACACCCCCGCCGAACCACCCAAACCCAAAGCACCCGAAAAAGACTACTCATCCCTAATGTCCGCCCTTATGGCACAACGCAAGCCCTCCGTCCCAGCAGCAAACGTCGACTCCTCGGGGCGACGAAAGCGGCGCCCCCTCGGCCGCGCGCAGTCTTCTCGCTCTAATCCGTCGACCTCCGATGACCCGCTCTCGCGAACCCCATCGTATTCCCATGTCGAAGACGATGAGGTGGAGGCGGGGAAGGATGGCGCGAGGCGGAAAGTGGTGGAGGAGTATCAGCCGAGTCAAGAGTTGGGCTGGGATTCGCCTGGGGCGATGAAGGCGAGGGAGAGGATGATCAAGGCGATGGNGGGCGAGGTCGAGGAGGGGATGAGGGTTGTGGAGGGGATTGGGGTTGTGAAGGATGCTAGGGAGGGGTTGGGGAGGGCGGTGAGGAAGAGGAGGGGTTGAGATGAAGGGGACAGTATGTGGATGGTGTATGTGGTGGGGACATTTTAGAGGATAGGAGGCGCTGTATTTGTGCGTTTAATTTTAGGTGTATGGCATGGCATGGTGTCAAAAGAGGTGCATAGCTTGCGTGGTGTCGGGTCATGCATAGCGAGGTGTTCTAGGTAATGTAGAAGGGATTCATTATTTCGTTACTCACTTGCCATCATAGATGGCAAGCTATATGGACAATTTCTCCGTACAGGTTACACCATCCCCGTAGCCGACTGTTCTATCATATACACAGCGTCCACATGCCCACATACCATTTTCATACTTCGTCCGTGACATGCCAACCCTTATTTACAGCCCATACGTAACCTTCAACCTCCTCCACAGATGCTCTCCTGCGGTCAGTGCCTTCCCTTCCTCATCTCCCTCCCCTTCTCCACTCAACCCCAGCCTCCTCCTCTGGCTCTCCAACTCCTCTTTTCCCTTATCTCCAAACTCCTTTATCACCTTGCTCTCCACAGCCTCCAATTTCGCATCATCAAGCGGATGACAGAAATACGCCATACTATACCTCTCCTCACCACCACTAAACGCAACCCGATGCACAGTGCTCTTCAACATGCCGTTAGTCCAGTAACACAGCAAGTCGCCGATGTTGACGAGGATGGGTGGGGATGAGAGGGTGGAGGGAGAGGGGTTGACTGGGACGCTGGCCCAGGAACCGGATTCCGTAAGGATTTCGAGGCCGGGTTGGCCGGGGAGGCGAAAGAGGAGGGTTATGCTGCCGTAGTCGGAGTGTGCGCCTGCACGATGGGAGATTTCCCCGTCGCCATTTGATTTTGTGGCTGGGTAGTACAGCATCCTGAAGATAGTTCCGCTTGGTCCCTTGGACTGGTCATGTCTGTCGGAGAAGTAGTTCTGGTCCGGGATTTGCAGTCCGGTACCTAGAAGGGTGAGGATGCGTGTGCAGAGGGCGTGGCAGTTGGTCTGGAAGCGAGAGATGAGAGTTGACTTGGCGTCGAGGAGTGGAGGGAGGGCCTGCAGAGAGGGACGCGGTTCGGCGATGTTGAAGGCTTCCTTTGGGTCGCCTTGTTTTTGGCCTTGAGGGTCGAGGGATTCGCCTTGCATGCGGACCCATCCGCGGTTGTTCTTGATGGGAAATTCCTCCTTGACTGATTGAGGTTGCTGGAAGAATTGCTTAGACTAGACATTGTCAGCTGGCGAGTATAGCAGTAGCAGCAAGATGAGGCGTCTTGGTGAAGTCATATCAAATCAAACAGAGGAAGAGAAATCTTGCGAATCAGGGCACATGTACCAAATCAAACATGTCGTCGATATCCTGACACGGGATTGTCACGCCATCGTTCTTGATAAAGAGAAAGCCGTGGGTGGCTGCTGCAGCGAGCACTTTTTGGGCCGTTGCAGCAGACGCGTCTGAAATGTCGATGACTGGGATTCCAGCATCTTCTGGCTCGGAGTGAGGCATCGCGGAGCTGGTAGCGACGAGGAGAGTTCTGTGGCGTCTCGGTAATCGGTGCCGTCCCTGTATTGTTGTTCCTGATATAAGAGCTGATCGCGGAATGGGCCAATGGCGAATTGTTCAGAGGTAAAGTAAAGCTGTTTGCAAGTGAGAGGGAAGGACCGAGATGAGGCAAAGGCTTTGATGCTCGAAGATAGTGTATATAGATATAGGCTGGTGGGACCGGCCGCCTCCGAAGTACATTGTGGAAGGCAGTGACATGCTGTGTACCTGGCGCTAAGCGGATCGAGACTAGCGCAAATATGATTCGCAAGAGCTCCCCACGCGCGCCAAGCTTGGGAACCCCGGCGCGCGCTAACGTTTGTTTCGCGGTTGCTCAGTGAGCTCCCACTTGGGAGAAAACACACTTTGTGAACAGAGCTCCAATCTCTACAATCACCTTCGAGCTTCATTTACTGCGAATCGCAACTGCGATTCCCTCATTCTTCGCCCAGCTCTACCCACCTTCACTCGCACGGCTCTGGGTTGGGGGAGCTCCGACGGCGACAGCCCACTGCGAGCTTGCGTCTCGTCAACATGATCCGCGACTTCGAGACGTGGAACAACCAGCTGGGCGAGGCGTCCTCGCTCGATGAGTTCAAGGGTCTCCGCGTGGGCATTGAGGCCGCCGACTACATCAGCACACGCATCATCAACAACACCGCCAAAGAGCCGCTCGTGCCTGCCTTGGGTGGCATACACCTAGCTTTCCAGACTCACGTCGAAGCCGACCTTAAGAAGTTCGCAATCCACAAGATCCAGCCCTTCTTCGTCTTCAGCGGCTTGGACCTGGCCAAGAAGGAGGACCCATTCCGGCAACGACTGGAAGGAGCGCAGGTCAACTCGGAAGCCTGGCGCCTGTACGACAATCATGAGCCTGAGCAATCAGTCGCCAAATTCGGCGAATCAAGTAGGACCCAAACGTGGGACAAGTCGAGACGCTACTAACACGCCGCCAGCTTACGTTACGCCCGAAGACCTCTTCGCCGCCCTCCAGGCCATCCTCGTCGAATCCAAGATCGGTTTCCTTGTCGCGCCCTACAGCGCATGGGCCCAGCTCGCATACCTCGAGAAGCAAGGCTTCGTACAAGCGATATCGGGCGCATCGGAGCTCCTCTTGTTCGACTGCGACAGGATCGTCACCTCCTGGGAGCTCGAGGCAGGCATCTGCAAATGGATCCGCCGCGCCAGATGCATAGCGGACCTGAGGAAATACGCGCAGAACTTGGAAGTGACCGATGAAATGTTCGTCGACGCCTGCATGCTCGCCGGGTGCCACTTCCTACCCACCTTGCCGACCCTCGATGCAGCACCCAACCGAGCCAAGCTGAGCAAGCCCGCTGGGGCGATGGACATGATCGTGAACCAGGGGAGGACGGGCATACAGGTCGTGATGAATCTCTCGGATCATCCGCAAGTCAAGAGCACCGACTACGTGGACCAATTCCGCAGAGCACGGCTGGCTGTCAAGCATCACCCTATCCTCACAAGCGACGGCAACATTCAACCCCTGCTGCAGGGTAACCTGCCGGAAGATATGTGGCAGTTTATCGGACAGCGTTTGCCCGAGGAGGTCTACTTCTACATGTCTCGTGGCCTGATCAACGCGCGTATCCTCCAGTGGCGGGCAACGAGCGAAATCGTCGAAGCTCCACCAATGGACGGAGGTGACTCGTCAGAATATCAGACTTTTGTCAGCACCAAGTTGACGCCGCTACGAACAACAGCCATCAATCTCCTATCGTCCTGTTTACATAACTGGTACCAGCACAAGGATCTGGCGCTCAAATGCTGGTTCGAGGTCAACCGGGAGAGTGGAAAGCAGGCGTCGAGCACAATCAGCATGCGCGGTCTTCCGGAGTGGCGGACAATAGTGCAGACATGGAACGTCAAGGAGTCGACGTTTGAAGATATTATGACGCTATATACCGTAAGAGCATTCAGTACTTGCAGATGGCAAGGTCTAACCATTCCCAGACTTCCGGTCCCTTGGGTTCAGCTATACTGTCCCTGACGAACTTAGAATTCGTACCCAAGACTGTCTCAAAGAAAGACGTCAACAATGTAAGGCCCCAGACATGACATACCGAAATTCGAACTTACACTCGCAGCCGCTCTCGACAACCAAAGAGATCCTCTACAATTCCATATGGCGATTCCTCGCTCTACGGGAATACGTCGACATGAACCATAACCTCACAGCGTGGGGCAAAGTGCTTGCCACAGCAATCGCTGCAGTCAGGGGCGCTCCCGAGCTGGAGGAGCAGGTCGTCGTCGCCATCGAGCTCATGCGCCTCGGTGAGCTCAACTCGAGCCCCATGTTCCGCTACCACGGCGCTCCGATGCGGGGTGAAGGTCCGTAGTATCTATTCGTCATTGCCATGCCACCTTTTCTGACCCTCTCACAGAGCAGGACAAGGAACGCAATCTTCTCGTCTCCCGAGTTGCTGGCACCGGCACCCTACATCACAGGCCTATCGGCTTCACGGGTCCGCTTAGCCAGCATCTGCTTGCGTACAACTCGATCGTCAATCTGGTACGGCAGAGCCTCCGAGACTTGGTGGAAGTTGCCGCTACGCATCTTTTTATGGGTGCATCGGCAGACCGAGAGATTCCCAACCTGTCCGAGATTGCTATCAGGTATGTCACATAATGTCTTTCCATGACTATCAAAGCTTAGCAATACACAGGCTCCCATTTCTACTGCCAAATAATTGTGCCCTCAGCATCGCCGTAAAGTCTTACCTCGACGAGCTGTCGGGCAGCGTCGAGGACCCAACCTCCCACCAAACGAAAGCCGCTGTGCGCGATCTCGCAGTGACACGATATTTCCCACAAGCCCAGGACTTCGTCGGTGATCTCAAAGCAGCATTCGAATTGTGGGATGCCGTATACGCGGGCGTGAAAAGCGCGAGCGGTATCATCAAGGAGAGCGAGAAGAAGCAGTGGACTGAAGCGCATGAGTGGCTTAACGGTAGGCGATAAATGGACAATGTGGAGGAGATGAGACTTGGTGTGTATGCACTGTGCTAAAACGATGATGCCAGATGAATGCAAATTTTCCGTGAACTACAGGCCACCGAGGAGTGAATAGAGGCACGCTTGGCATCCTCCGGGGTTTACGAACTGATGAAAGGGAAGCGTGGTTATTCTTCAGGGCAGAACCGAGTGTCAAGGCTGTCGGCCCTGAGCTCTAGGTTGAAGGAAATACAGTAAAAGTTCACACTGCCTTCACGAGATCACTAGGCCAAGATCCTCCGCTCGTGCCCGAAATCCGGAAATGTTTTTCCTTATTGACCTCTGCTGAGCCCAGCGTCCACCCACTCACCACTACGCAATTTACCCGGTTCTTAGGTCCCTTTGCTCGCGCACTAAATCTCCCCTCGCTAGCAGCACACACCTCAGACGACGTACCCAGGTACGTACCCACTCGCAAAAGCAGTAGCGCTTACACGTCGTACATACCATGAAACTCCCAACTCCCCTGCACCCGGTTCCACCGCCTACTCTTCAAACCTTATAGCTCAAGGCGAGCAAGCCAAAAACCAGGTCACCGTAAAGTCGCACACGAGTTCCTGCTCGCCCAAGTGCATTGCACAGCGATAAGCCGCGCCAGGAAACAAAACAATTGGAAACGCTTTCACATACGAGCGCCTTCCAAGCTAGGGCATCGGAAGCAGCCGAACCGCATCCACGATGGCAAGACGGCAGCACGCAAGCAAAATGTCCTGATCGCTGCAGGGGAGCCGGTGGCGTGCAGAAAGAAAGCGGGGAAGACGGTTGTTACCAAGGAGCCTGCCAATTGGAGTTGGTGCGGAGACACGTCGTGAGGTTTGATGTGCTGTCGAGGTTAGGGGACAAGATCTTAGGTGCGCGCCAAGATGTATAGCCCGAATCGGATACCGGACTTGCGCGACCGTCATACGATTTGTTCCTTGTACATTGGCGAGCTCGGACGGTAGGCGATTGGGGTGTGACGTGGGAGGTGCATGGAGCCGGCTTGGGCAGGGACGGGGGACGGTTATTAGCCGGCATTGCGGTGCGTTGTGCGTGCGTCGTGCATGCAGGTGGACGGTGTGGAGGGAGGCGAGTTCAGGCAATATTGGGAACACGAAGATTGGCGGTGGATTGGCGATGGCGAGTGTGTCTTGCGATTGTGACTTGGGGGGAAAGGGATTGAGATCGAGGGTGCGTGGTCGTAGGTGTTTGGCGGCAGTGGTGGATGTGGACGTGATGAGTTTTTTTTTTTCGTGGAGTACCTTATGTAGAGGTATCATACATCGATTAATCGCAATACTCAAAGAGTGATTCAAACGCCCCCAAAATCATGTGAAAATGCGTTAAGCAGTCGGCAGTCCCCGGCCTCAGATTCCTCCCAATGCGATGCCGTTAATTAGCTTTTCCGTCCCTAAGTCCCAGTGGGTATAATGAAGTGTCGCGAAGACCGCGCTGCGCTGTCGTGTTCGATGGTGACTCTTAAGTCCCACGCGCATTACCGTCGTCCATTGTAGAAGAAGTCCTTCTGGCTATCATCGCTCGGTCGATTACCCGTCGGAGATGTATTGAATGAGCGCTGCTCGAAGGCGCGTGTGACCTGTATCTGGCCATGGCCCATACTCCCTTTCGGTACCACAAGCCCATTCGGGCCAACCTCGAGGTCGATCTCATCGTTCATTGTTGATTGACTATTCTTGCCCGCCAGGCGCATGAATCTGCGCCTTCCGGAGCTGTCGCTATTCACTGTGCCATCTGTACCCGCAGTCCCAGACCCTGACTTCTTGCTTCCAAGTCTGGACGCGAAGCCAGGGATGAGGGCGACGATGAGGGGCTTAAGGGTTGGGGTGGTGGCGCATACGATGGCGAGGTGGACTTCGATGGCGGACCAGTAGGCGGTAGGGCCTGAGTACCAGGTTGTGTCTTCGGGGTGTTGGGCGACTCGTATGAGTACTACGAGACGGATTATTGAGACAACAACGACGCTGTGTGTGGTTAGCAAGGACGGTGTTATTGTGTAGGCAAGTGGAGGGGGAAAACCTACAACCAACCAAGTGTAAGGATGAAGAGCAGGGCGACCTTTTGGCGCTTGGCGATCTTCAGCGTCCAGATAGCTTTGATAGGCAGAACAGCAACGAGTAGGTCTGTTGCGATGTTCAGACCGGCGTTTGCGTGATACATCGCATCCTGATTGACGCATTTCGCAAAGGGCCGGCGCTCATAGTGCCAGTAGGCACTTACTGGCACACATGTGAAGATTGCGCAAATAATCGCGATGGTGCCGCAGGTCAGACAAAGCGCCATAGCTGCGTAAATGCGTCGTCTCGCATCCTTCATGGTGAAGATTCTCCTGTACTGAAGTAGAATGGAGAGCTTTGTCGAGGTTAAGCTCACGTGGTATGCCAGGATACTGAAAAATAGGTACTTTGAGCTGTCAATTGACTGCCGTGTAATAGTATGACAATGAAGAGTAGTACCTTGAGCAGTATGGGGGCATTCTCTTGTGGTAGCGTGAGGAAGTGTCTGCCGATGCCATATTTCGCTCCTTCTATGAGACATGCTGATGTTGCGGCTGCGAACAACTACGTTCCGTCAGATCGTTCTACAAGTATACGAGAGGGGAACATACCACAGAGATGCCAATGAAGTAGTCTTCAATTCCCACCATCTCGATAAACTTGATTCGCGTGAAGAAGCGTAATACCACACAGACAAACGATATGCCCGTGAAGACGCTGGTCAAGATAATGACCTTGGGCGTCTGGCTTTCCTTGGCCATGGCGGCCAGGACCTCCGGTGGAGGCATCTGAAAGCTCATGGTCGCGAAGTGTGTATGAGGTTGACCACGTAGGTTGCAAAGAAATGTGGAGTCTACAAGCCTTCTCAGCAGCTCTTGGACAGCGACGATCCGGGGTCAAAGAGATTCGAGTAAGGTAGGGGTCCACCTCGAGGGCAAGGGACTCAGATATAGGCCCTAGGGTCCCTCCCTAGTCTTTTCAAGACGCTCTTCACCCAAACTTCATACAAGATCCAGCTTGCCGACTTTCAGGGAAACAAATGCCTGTGCTGATCGTACTGCACATAAGAAAAGGTGGGGTGCAGCGACTCATGAGGTTTCTCCCTGATTCCCGGACGATGGAAGGAAAGAGCCAGGAACTTTTGAGGAACGTGCATCATAATAAGGTTTTGGTAGATCAGCATTTGGGGTGGTTTGCGGCGGGTAATTATGCGCCAAGGTAGTGTTTTGCCGTCATGGTGGTTATGAGCGCGGGCTTTTCACGCACTTCTAGTGGCCCTATTTTAAGAGGCCTTGTCAGAAATAAACACAGGGATCCCGTGGCTATTCGTACGGATGGTGTATGAGTGCGAAATTGACGAATGATTAACGGACGGACTGGTCCATTTGAGCCTGCGGTGTGCCACACGGTGTTTTTCCGCATGCGCAAGAGATGTTCATTCCAGGTTTGAATGCATCATGTGAGCATCAGCGGTATCGAATACCGACGTGAGAAGTCGTTTATGCAGGCGTGAGGGTACGTGGTACGTGGTACGTTGTGGTAGAAGCGTTGGGGGTTTGTGGGGAAGCTCAAGAGAGCGCTAGATTGGATGCTTGTTGATGCTTACTCATCTATGAATAATGAACAATCACGAAAGCTACACATCAAACCTCGATCTGTCTATGCGTGACGACTGAGGAAAGGGACATTTGTGAAGGCTGCTGAGGTTGTAATGGGTTGTTTGGAGAGGATGTTGGAGCCCGCATATAAGGTCCCGGGATTGGTGAGGGAGTTGATGCGAGGGGGTATAGGCAGTGATGAGAAAGTACAAAGACATATTGCGAGATGGGCAAGGTACTGTGGCATGAAAGGAATGTGGGATGGATCCTAAGATATGTGCGAGGAAGACGAGAAGTAACTCGTGCAGAGCTGCCCTACATGTAGGATAGACCATAGCCAATTTTGATTAATTACTCACCGTGTATGTGCACCCGGTGTAGCCTTCTTTAGCCCTCTAGTCAAATTCAAACCTATCCTTTCAAGCCTCATCTATGGCGGATGTCTCATAGACGGCACATTTCGTCAAAACTGGAAGCTGAATCCCTTGTCCAGACCGATCGGGCCAAAACCCCCGCTGTCATCACCCTGCCCAATCACGTGAGTCAGGTTGAGCTCTTGATCCGTACCCAAAACCTTAAGCCCCGCAATTCTAACATCTGTTCTGTATTGAAACGTACCCACCATCTCAAATGTCCCATTATCCCACCTAAATTCCAGCTCCGAAACCTCCTCCTGCACAAGCCTTTCCCCCTCATCCAGATACAGTGATCCCAAAGCCTGGTCCGTAGCATTCGACGCAATCCAAATGACGAAATCCGTCTTTCTCAGCTCCTTCATCATATTTGTCGACTCGGCGCGCATCGGCAAAATCGACCCACCACGAATATGTAGCGGAATCGTGGTGAACGGGACGTCCGCGTACAGAATCCAACCTGGACCTTGCATCTTCTGGTGCGTTCGGAAGTTATAGAAGGTTTCGTTGGACGAATGCAGCGAGACTGTTGTGCCGTCCTCTTCGGTGACAGGACTGACAGGGAGGGAGTCGCCGTAGAGGAATTGGTGCTGGATCGGGAAAGTAGCCTCGTCCTCGGGGTACTGAAAGAACAATGGGCTCAGCAAGGGTACGTCTGTCTCCGACTGACGATGCTGCAAGGCCGTGTAAACATAATCGAGCAAGCGATATCTGACATCAATAGCAGTACGAGCGGCTTCGGCTACCATGGGCAATGTGTAGAACTCTTGAGGAGCAACGCCAGCGGTGGCATGATTGTGGTAGAAAGGATAAAAGGCGCCTAGGGCTGCCCAACGAGCACAAAGCTGTTCGGTCGTCGAATCGAGGAAGCCGCACACGTCGGCACCAACCATGGGGACTTGGTACAATGCAGCGAATTGGAGGATCTGGGATATGCTGATGCGGTAGTGATCCCAGCTTGAGCGATTATCGCCGGTCCATTTTCCCACGTGCTTTCCGGCACCTGCGAACTGTGAAGGTCAGCCCTTGCAAGCAATGCGATTGCAAAGAACGATCACGTACTGTAGATCTCGTGATAACCAAAGGACGCCTGGCGGGACGACGAGCGAGCATAGCTTGCCTTGAAGCAATCGACATCATCATGCCATACACATTCTGCGTGTCATATTGATATGTGCAGTCTCCTTCTGCAAATTCGTACAGACGGTGAAGTTGCTAAGTGTGGTGTGGTTGTCATGGATCCTATATTCCGGCAAGAGGAGGTCACGACCAGGAAGTCCTAGGTATCTTGTATTGATGTGGCTTCGTTTCCACGGCAGGTACGTTGAAGTCCTTGGCTGGAAGTCAGGCGGGAAATCTAGGATGATGCGGCCTGTGTCATTCCGGAAGTGGAGGTGGGTTAGGTGGATTGCTAACCTTCCTCGCGTTTCCTAGAGCTTGTTAGCCAAACTTCGTTTTATATGAGGAGCAGCCGGTTCGAAGTGTGAGCAAAGCGAATACGAAACGCTGTGGATATTCCACTTATCTTCTGGATCTTCGCACGGGTCCGCACAAAAATTTGAAGCCTCATTTATATCGATCCACAGCGCATCAATATCCACTCCGATATCTTTATCGAAGAACCTCTTAAACTGCTCACTCCAAAATTCTTGAGCACGTGGATGGAACCAATCGGGGAATGCCACAGGACCAGGCCAGACCACACCCGTAAAGATAGATCCATTCGGATTCTTCAAGAAAACGTCCATCTCTACGCCTTCCTTGTACGCTGGGTTGTCTTGGCGAGCTACTGCAGGGTCGACTATAAGGACATAGTGTTGTTCGTGGGCGTGTAGATGGTCTACTAGTTCGCGCATCTTGGCTCGTGGGAAGCGCTCTTCGTCGAGTGTAAAGACGCGGCGGAGGTACGTGTAGTTTGTGTCAGTTCATGCTATCCACCAGCACTGTCAAGCGCGTACCTCTAGGGGAATATTCGCCCTGGAGTAGTTCGCAACTACTTTCACAACCATGTACACGTCTGAGTAGCCGTACTTGCACTGATGAATCCAAAGGCCCAGTAAGACTGCATTACCGGTAGTCCGGCAACCTCTGCATATTGAGTAGCAACTTCTAGAGGGGATGGCCTAGTAAAGAAGTAAAGATTAATGATCTCACCAATCGTGTTGTATTCGAGATACTGTCCATCAATGTTGTTACTCTTCACGTCCATTCCATTATAATTGAGTAGAAAGACGCCATGAGTACCAGCTGAGCGTCGATGGCTAAAGTAGATAGGGTGGGCATCATAAAGGTTGCTGTTCTCCGGTGTTGCATATGCATCTCGATTCCACATCTAAACACGAGATGTTAGCTATGACAACATAACAATGAGACATGTTCATATTAACCGTCCGTGTATAATTCACAATCGGCAACTGAAACGAATCCGTGTGTTCGCCGAGACCATAGAGATGCGGAGCCTCCGGGAGGCGTATCCTAAGACGCAGATACTGGTCCCCGAACACCAAAGCAGCGTCCGAAGTGTCGAATAAGGTCTTATTAGTGCCCCTCCTCTTCATGGTAGAAAGGAAAGGCTTCTCAGCCCAGATGAGTTCGAGTGTGGCGCTCGTTGTATCGACGCTGCTACTTGGTGGCCAAGGAAAGACGTTCTTGGGTACTTGATAGACCTGTTCTTTGGTGTCGTAAATCTTTGACATGTAGGCGCTTTTCTATTGCAATATCAGCATTATGTAGGGTGAGATGTTGATGGTTCTCCACGCACCTTTCTCATAACTGGTCACCAGTCGGAGATCAGTCAGATCCTTGCCGTACACATTGCACGCCGTTCCCGCAAGTGATAGGTCAACAGTGACTGTAGCACCATCATCTTGAGCATTAATTGCCGCATAGCCAGGACAGTCGTCGAGGTAATTCACACCACTGATGGGTAGCGCGGCCAACCCGGGGAGGAAACACGCTGTGGCAATCATGATGCCGATTAGCCTGAAGAAAAGGACCGTGGAGTCTGACGTGGATGAAGGCGTGTAAGTTATGTTAAGATGTGATGGAGGAGCAAAGAGTGGAGGAGGACACGGACGCGAACCAGCTGCTTTCACCAACCCCTTCTCCGTTCAAACAACGGGCACCAGCAGGATAGTAAACAACTTGGGAATTTGAAATTGAGTCATGGCCCCTTCCTCCGCCTATATGGCCCATGTGCATACTCTACCCCCACATCTGCACATGGTGAGACGTGCCGACCGCACTTGAAGCCCTTCGTTTGACCCCAGTCGCGTGAGTTCCAATGTTTGCCTGTGATTGGCGGTGATAATTAAGATCGTGTGATTATAGTGTGTGTGAGGGTGGCCACTATTGGCCATATCTCAGAAGAAGAAGAAGAAGAAGAAGAAGAAAAAGATAAATTGGAGTAGTTTGAAGATACAAACCTTCAGTTTGAATGCTTCTGATATATGCAGCATTCAGGTGAAGCACATGAGACCAATAACATGTTTCTAGTGCTGGGAGGTGATTATCATGAGGACTGAATTGAATTTCCCTGCTCCACCCGAGACTCTTCTTCGATGATGGTTGAGGCTGATTCGAATGCCTGCATTCGGTAGTTTGCATATCTGACAACAACTGTGCCGGTACCCAAATTACTCTAAGTAAATTGCAGACTATCAGGATTGCATCGAGTGTCGACTGTGGCGTTGATGGACATTGTAAGGTGTCAATTTTTGCTTTTTCTATGCTGCTGAAGGTGTCAGTGTGTTGCCTTGGTGCTCCAGCGGCCCAAACTAAAGAGGAAGCAAAGGTTTCATAATGCACAAAAGACGAGATCTCAAAGCTCAGAGGACAGTGAAATCTGGGTCGATCTGAAGGACTCGCCGTTGATGTTCTGCAAGCTCGGAGGTAGTCGGGCCGGGGTGGATCCAGAAACACGTGATGCTGCAGCCTGGGCTTTCCTCAAATGGGAAGTAGCGTCTCGCATTCCAAAGATTCCTGTCGCGACGCGCTCCCAAGCCGCAAAACGTAACATTTCAAGAGCAACCGCCACAATGCTGTGCGCAATATCAGGCGAAGCTCCCCAGGCGCCCGTTGCCTCGCGCAAAAGCGGCAATGTATTCGAGAGACGGCTGATCGAGGCGCACATCGCGGAACACCACACCGACCCCGTTACTGGCGAAGAGCTATCCGTGGACGATCTGATCGAGCTCAAATCTCCTCGCATTGTCACACCCCGACCTCCAAACCTCACCTCGATCCCATCGCTGCTGAGCGCCTTCCAGAACGAGTGGGATTCGCTTGTACTGGAAACGTATACCCTGAAGCAGCAGCTGGCGCAGACCCGACAAGAGCTTAGCACAGCGCTCTATCAAAATGATGCGGCCACACGCGTTATCGCGAGGCTGACGCGGGAGAGGGACGAGTCGCGAGAGGCGCTTTCGAACGTCACCATCAGTGGAGGAGGTGCAGCTGCAAACGGCGATGCAATGCAGGTCGACGGTCAGGCGCTGCCGGAATTGCTTGTGGCCAAGGTCGACCGGACACAACAACAGTATGTATTTGCAATTTCCAACCTAGTACATAGCTAACAAGAACAGACTATTCGCGACTCGACGCAAGCGACCCATTCCCGATGGCTGGGCCACAGGCGACGATCTCTCGACTTTCGACGTCAAATCCTCCAGTGAGCCACTGTACCCTGGTAGTAGCGGGATCTCTGTCGACGATACTGGTGACCTGGCGCTCTTTGGGGGGACAGATGGTGTCGCGGGTATATACTCAATCTCGGAGCAAAAGGTGGTGAACGTCTTGAAGTGCGGCAGCCCAGTCACGACGACGACCTGGTGGGATACCAAGGCCGTTGTCGGCACATCATCCGGGACGATCAAGATATTTGAAGACGGGAACGAGATTGCTCAACTGGGTTCACACGCTGGCCCTGTTTCTGGCCTCTCAATCCACCCCAGCGGAGCTATTCTGGCGTCCACCGGCACGGACAAGCGGTTCATGTTCTACGATCTCTCGAATTTCAAGACGGTCTCGCAGGTCTACACTGAGGCGGAGATCACTTGTTGCGATTTCCATGTGGACGGACTTCTGTTCTTCACGGGCGGGCAGGATGGCAAGATTCGCATTTTCGACGTCAAGACCGGATCCCCCATGGCTGAACTCGAGACTAACGGGCCCGTTCGCAGCATTTCCTTCTCTGAAAACGGAACGTGGTTTGCGGTCGCCGAGAAGGGCTCCAGCAGCGTCTCGGTGTGGGATCTCCGGAAGCAAGCGCCAATCAAGACATTGGACATTGGAGGACCTGTTGACAGTGTCCGCTGGGATTACACTGGTCAGTTTCTTGCTACGGCAGGGTCTGGGAGTGTATCTATTCAGCAGTACACGAAGGCTTCGAAGAGGTGGTCAGAGCCGATGCGGAAGGCCGTAGCAGCACGAGATGTGGCGTGGGGTGCCAATGCCTCTTCTCTGGTCGCGCTTACTCCCGATGGTGGACTGAGTGTCTTGAGCGCATGAGGAAATCATTATCCAGAGTCGTGATGCGTGGGTCCAGAACGAGGGCCCGTGGTCTTGTCACTGATCAGACGGGTACCCTGATCTCCTGTCCATGAGGCGGTGGACTATTGGCGCCATATTGAGTGATTTGCAAATTTGGATTAAGAAGGGATGAACTGGACCTGGATTGGAACGGGGAGGCGCTTTTTTTTCTAAAGGAAGATTGCGTGCGAAAATGTAACATAGATTACTACCTTCTTATAGTGGATGAGACGAACGGAGTTCTGCCAGGACCAGCATTCACATTGCCTTTCACAGGTAACTGCATCGTGCACCGCAAGTGAGACAGAAAGATCTAGAAAGTAGGCGTCATGCGCAACAGGCGGTAAAGGCAAAGGAGCGGCAATACGTAGGAAGTGAAAGCGCGACGCATCAGGCGCCAGAGAGTGAATATGTAGGCCGTCGACGTCTCGTTCCGAACTCGGTTTTGCGGCTCAGGACCTCATCCTTGCCACTCGCCAACACACTTGGACGACGCCCATGCACTCCTTGCTTCTCCCTCGACCCGCGCACCTCGCAAATCTCCACAACAACATTACACAACCCCCCGGACCGCATGTACGAGCATGGACAGCGAGCTGCCATTTGGGTATAGGCACATACACAAGGTCAGTCTACGCGTTGGTCCAAACCACGGGAACAGCGACGAATGGCGGTTGCCACTTCTGCGGTCCCACTCCCTCACTAAATCCGACTGCTTGGCTGACAAACTCGCTACCACAGCGGACACATGCGCAAATGGAGCTGGAAGGCTCTTCTTCTCCGACCTGGAGCACCTTCACCAACCCACCTCACTTCTACGAGCCCGCGGCTAGCGCCTCCGGACCGCACAACCCCAACCTCCACCTCCCTCGACCTCCTAATATGCCCGCACTGCCTCAAAGAAGATTTGCAGGCGACGGCTACGATTTACGACGGCCGGTATCGTCTTCTACCGTCATAGACCTGACCGACGACATTGATCTTACGAATGAGGATGCGGGGCCACCAGCGCCAAGTGAGCGACATCGTGCCAATAACCGGGCACCCCGACCACCACGCTTCGATCGAGACATATTGCGAGATGTGGTAGATATAACCGAAGACGAACCATGGAGACCGGAACCCCCAGATTCGCCGGAAATCGAAATCCTCTCCTCCCGAACCATCGATCCACCTCGTCGAGCGGCCGTACCACCACTGCTGGGCTTCAACAATGTCATCGAATCTGACGATGACGACGACGTGGAATTTGTCAGTGAAAATGCAGTACCAGAAGCGGAGCGGATACAGAACGAGTACCAGCGGATGATGAGCGTGCTCGATCACGCGGGCCGACTTGGACGTCACACGCAACATATTCGCGCACAAGTTGACCGACAGCTCGCAGAGTTGACTCGGGAGCAGGCGAGGCGGCGTAGAACGGCGGCGCATATGGATCGCATGTTTGAAGACATGCTGCGTCGGCGACGACGACACCGTCCCCAAGAACCGGTCGTTCCCCCGAGAAGAGGTCATACGGCCCATGTATTCACCGCCTTTCTCCCACCTTCTTTGCACTACAATCAGGCAGGCTTTGATTTGGGATATGAGTTTGAAGAGCCGGATGAGGTTCCTGTTGTTGCGCCACCGACATATCAAGCGCCCAAGCCACCACCGGAAGGATTCACCAGGAGTCCAGAAGAGCAGGAAGTCTTGGTGTGTCCAAATTGTGGGGATGAGTTGTGCGTCGGAGAGACGGAACAGAAGAGACAAGTCTGGGTGTCGAAGCTCTGTGGACACGTACGTTATCCCATCCATATCTTGAATATCGAGCTAATAGTTTTGCAGGTGTACTGCGGCGACTGCACGGCAAACCGATCGATCAAGAAGAGCGCAAAGGGCAAAGAAAAGTTGAGCTCAGCAAACAAGCCATTCAAGGTGTGCGTCGTCGAAGGCTGCGAAAAGAGGGTGTCGGCCAAGAGCTATATGATTCAGGTTTTCCTGTGATTCCGCCGATCGAATTCCCTACGATACCCCATCACTTACGACTTTCTTTTGGTTCGATTAGGCAAAGGCATCGATACCCACTCAATGCATATCTGGTGTCTTCGGTCTTTTGCATGGTTTTCACGAATACACTCGCCCCTGTCCTCTTGTCTTCTTGTCTGTACAGTAGACTTAGGCGTTCTGGTTGCATAATGAGATGTTGAGTCTGGCGTCTGCAATTCGCAGGGCAATGTGGTGCTAGCGAACTGTAAATATCTTGGTAGAGAAAGTAATGGCTAGCACTTGCCGTGAACCTCTGTAGCAGCGCTTCCTGAAACACTTGTGACTGCGGCAGGGGACCACCAACACCAGTCTTCGCAAATATGTTATTTTTGAGGTCGCGAAACAAGACATTAAATGACCTCAGGCACCACTTCAGGCGAAAGAAAATCGAGCACCTGAATGTGCATTGAGATCATAGACCCCTCTTGCCGGGATCAGTGCACGGACCATGCAATCCAGGCACATGGCCGCGGCATCCCAAAATATTGGCTAGCCGAGCGGAGAGTCAACACTCAACGGGCATTCAACAGCTGCACCGAGTTCAACAGCGACACCGAGTTCAAGATCCCATCTCAGAAGTACTCCCCCCGTCCTACTCTCCTCCCATCTCAATCCCACTTTCTCTTCGAGCCCACTACAATCGCCTACCACCTCATCGAAAGCATCGCAGCAATGCCACCGAAAACCGAGCCTACGGACGCCCATCCACAAGCGCCAGCCATGTCGCTCAAGAACACGTACCTGCTGAGCTATAATGCGATCTCCGCAGCGCTGTGGTTCGGTGTCTTGGGGAGAGTGGTGATGATTTGGTATCACCAAGGCATCGAGAATGGGATGGTGTATGAGCATAGCGAGAGCTATACGCGGTTGACGCAAAGTCTGGCCGGGTTGGAGGTTTTGCATAGTCTGTTGGGTACGTCCCTCCTTATCTTTCTTCCCATCATAGTAGCTATGGTTCGAGTCGATGGATAAATATTGGGAGTTAGACAAGTGGTTCAAGATGAAAGCTAATAGGATGGATTAGGTATTGTGAGGGCTCCGCTACTTACGACGTTGATGCAAGTCGCCAGCCGCTTCCTGCTCGTCTGGGGCATCGCCCACCCGTTTCCGCAAACGACAAAGTATAATCCGGCGTATAGCACTATGCTGCTGGCATGGAGTGTGACGGAGGTTATTCGGTATTCGTACTTTGTGTTTGTGCTGAGTGGGACTGGTGTACCAAGACTGTGGACATGGCTCAGGTATGTCTCCCTTGTCGTCTGTCCCAAACATAGTCTTGTTCGATTCTGTGAGTAGAAAGTGCAGGAGCTGATAAAAGTGCAGGTACAACACTTTTCTCGTCCTATATCCCCTCGGCGTCGGTAGCGAATGCTGGCTTATCTGGAACGCGATACCCGAAGCAGAGAAGTTGGATGAGAAATATAAGTACGGGCTCTATAGCGTGTTGGCTACGTATGTGCCGGGGTTCTACATGCTGTTCACGTATATGTTGAGTCAGAGGAGGAGGATTCTGCGGGCGAAGAAGGCGCAGTGAAGATGAGGATCGTGGGGAGGAAATTAAAAACTTAAATGGATAAGGCTCGAGATTCTGCGGGCAGGAAATGGCTAGAGAACCAGCCTTCTGCATGATCCAGACGGCATGTTAACGCAAGCAAAAGATAGTTATTATCGAGTGTCGTCCTCGATCCTCAATCACGAAGTCTCGATCACCGCATGTACCTTGAGGCAGGGCGCGATTGACGTTTCCCATCCCTGATGTTGCATATGCGACCGGGCTAGGCTTCTACGGGGTCTATGCGAGCACTGAATATCTCGAAAGTTGGCGGCACAACTAGACGAGTCCTCCTCTACGAGTTGCACGTCACTATAGCTTCTGCCAAAGGCATCCAATTCGAAAGAAGATTGAAATTACCAGCGCCCCTGAATCCTCACTAGGCCCTTGGGGCATGTCAATCAGCCATCAGATGTAGAAAGTTGGAAATTCGCATCATTTGGCCGAATCTGCTTCTTTCTCTCCGTTCTCATCAAAGCCTGCTTTGGATGCAGTCCGCCAGTTGTCCATGATCATGTCTGATGAGTAGATCAGAACTTATTTGCTATGCAAAATGACTGGACGGGTGTTCGGGTACGTTTTGGCGTCCTCGTCATTATAAATGCCCTCTGTATTCGCGGGGGAGATGGTTCTTCGCGTTTTAACTTTCCTTGACGAAGAAGGCGCGTTTTTGTTCGGGAGCTCAAAGGTGTCCAGAAAATACGAAATCACTTTCGTTGGTGCCCTCGAGGACTGTATGCTTCCTCTTCTTTTGCTGGGCAAAATACTCTGCATCTTCTCTGGACTACGTCTTCTTCACCAGGGTGTCTACGTCTGGGTAAGTGGGCAGCACGGTCTCTTGGAAGGACTTGGGCACATTGAGGGAGTTGTCAATGTGCCGTTGAAACCACCTTCTCTCGACCCGATGCTGGCGAAGTAGCCGCTTGCAGCGCAGGGCAACCAAGGCGTGGCGGCGCGACGAAGCAACATGTGCGGGGATAAGCTTTGGACCAAGCGCCATGGTGACCTTCTTGGGGTTAGTCTTGGTATGACGTTTAGAGGCTCGTATTGGCAGGCTTGTTTGGCGAGTCTAGACTCACGGTGCGAACACAACCAATTCTGTGGCTTTTTTCCGCTCCTTTTGAGCACCATCTTGATGCAAAGAAAATTTGATAATTTGGCGGTGCGGTGAAGAGAGCTGGAAGATGCATGGTCATGTGCATGTCTAAGAATAAGGTCAATCTAATCTGTGGGCAGGGTGGATGATGTGAGCAGCGTCTTTAGGCGATGTGGCCGCCCGTCTGCTCCTTAGTGAAGCAGCCCTGGCTGGAGAGTCCAATACTGGCGCGCTTGCAGGTGTCATGGACTCGCGCCCCGATGTGTTTCTTGCGCCAACAGCGCCCGTGCTTTCGAGTGCGTTGATGGGGAAGGGGAGGCTGTCGGATGCCGTACTGGGGTTGTACAAGGTCGGGAAGTCGCATTGCTGGTGACGCACGACAGCCAAAGATTCTGAGAACGTGCAACGCGTGCTTGACAGACGCAGCAACTCCCGCCATCCTCACTTCGCGGTGGAGACGAGGGGCCGACTGACGGCAAATGGTTCCAAAACCAGGCGCTAGACCGCGACAGGCGGTCCGGATCACGCATTGCCTGGACCCGACGGCTAGCGTGTGGCACCTGCCGTTCCAGCCTGTCGCAGCGCCAGGAGTACAGGGTCAACCCGCTCCTCGCCCACCGGCAGCCCAAGAGTCGCCAAGTCAGTCAAGCCTTCCCACCGGAGCCCTTGCCGTTCCTCCAAACACCACACTCGCACCTCACGACGCACCCGCGATTTGGCAAATGAGCCCAGTCTGAAGATCAATGGGATCGCAACACCACCCGCCGCCCGCTGCTGCTGGACCAGTATAGTCATCGAGGATGGGCGGCCCCAGCCCGTGGCGGAGGGGACAACCGACCACGACAGAGTCCTACCGCGTGAGTATCGCGACCATGGACCGCCGCGACAACACTGACGACCACGTATAGCACTGCGCGCCCTTCAAGCTCCCCTCGCTGGGCGTCATACAACTCAGCCCGGGCAACACCATTACCCTCGAGGCCGACGCCATCTTCACGCCGCAATGCCCGCCCTCGGAGCAGTCGCAGGTCAACGGCGACGTGCCCGACATAGGCGCCATGCGTGATCCCTTTCACGCCTCCATCACACCACAGGCCTACGCGACTGGCGCCGCGACCGTCATCGCCTGGATGCTAGTCATCATGCTCATCATCACCCCGCGAACCTTCTTCGTCGGAGGACCCTCGGGACAGTCTGGATTGATGGGCAGACGGGGCATGATCAGCGGTGCTTCCGGAGGAGGTTCAGTCATAGGTGTCGGAACCCGGCCGTGGCTTCAAAAGGTGGCGGCCATGACTGTTGCCATTTCGCTGACGCTCGCAACTGCCGACACATTTGCCATCGCTGAACGACAGTACGACGAGGGCTTCATGGACGCCATGCAACTCCGGAATGAAGTCGTGTCGGGCATGGAGATCAAGGTCTCGCGCGTTGTGTCCGACGTGTTCCTATGGCTTGCCCAGGTCCAAACCCTGATACGCCTCTTCCCACGCCACAAGGAGAAGGTCATCATCAAATGGGTCGGATTTGCACTCATCCTGATGGATATCACCTTTAGCTGCCTCAACAGTTTCGGTCCTTATGAAGTCAGGCATAGCCCTCGAGATTTCGGGGCTGCCATCCCCGCGCTCAGCTATCTATTCCAGTTAGCACTCAGTATGCTATACGCAGCGTGGGTCGTCTACTACGCCGTCACGAAACGACGATATGCTTTCTACCACCCGATGATGTGGAACATCACGCTCGTCGCTTTACTCTCTATCATCGCCATCCTTACACCTGTTGTTTTCTTTATTACTGATATTTCTAATTACACAATTGCTGGCTGGGGAGACTACTTCCGATGGGTGGGAGCAGCCGCAGCCAGTGTCATCGTCTGGGAGTGGGTAGAGCGGATAGAGGCTCTAGAAAGAGAAGAACGAAAGGACGGCATCTTAGGTCGAGAGGTTTACGACGGAGACGAAATGCTGGACACAACACCCTCGCACGAAGTCACATGGCCAAGCTCACAGCGGCAAAGCTATATGTCGGACAAGAAGATGTCCGGCGATGGAGGCCATGGCCGAAGCCTTAGCGCCTTTGCGTCTGGTCATACAGCACGATTCAACAACCTCGCCAACAGGTTCAGTCGATTCAAGAGACAGCCGCCAACGACCGAAACACAAAAGAAACGAACCTATCATATCCCCGCTCCAGTTCCCGCTCACCGCAAGCCGGAAGCTGGTGACCGCGCCGACCGAAATGCACAATCATACATCCGCAACCAAAGCCCACCTCCGACCGTCGCATCTCCCGTCAGCCGAACTGACACTACCAGTGCGGACAGTACCGTTTATGCAGTACGATATCACACTGTTAGCGAATCCCCACCAGAACAGCCTGTCCCAATGGAAGAGCGGTTACGGGCAACCAATACGCTCTCTGACAGTTCGGATATCGATCCAGAGAAGGGAATTGAAGTAACACAGGAACCGATCGTGAACCGGGCCAGGAGTGGCTGGAATTGGCAGACTCTTGCCAATGCAAATCCTTTTGGAAGGAAAGTCCGCGCTCCACCTCCGGAAGTACAGCGTGGGCGTGTTATTGAGCCTCTCAGTGTCGATAACCTTGCTCCCCTCAATATCCCGCAGCGTAACTATACCGGCTTAGCGCTCAAGGACCGGTTGGGAACATTTGCGGCGAAGCAAGGCGAGAAGTTCAGGTCGAAGAAGGAGGATAATGAACAGCAACCAGAATTGAACCTGCCCGTTACCATAATACCAGCTCAGCCGAGGGGTAGGACATGGTCACCCGAAATTTTGATGCAACAGCAACGGGACCAAGAGCAACAACAGGTGTCTACGTCAAGCGGGACTCAAGGCACGCGAGGCTCGCCTAGTGTGCCGTCAAACACGGAGGGGAGAGACTTCGCAATCGTGCCGCCCAACGACCGGGGTGATGGCGGAAATGGATCGACTCCGTCGAACGCAGACCGGCAGCACATACGGTTCGCCCCGGCGGCCTTCCAACCTCTAGGCGCCCAACAGAATGGCAACCAGCCCGATTCTCTCGTGTCTGGTAGTGATATGCCTGGACACAATGCTGCAACACTACCACAAGAGGCAGCAGCCACAAGCAACGGCGCCTTGATATCCCGGCAGGAGACGCCAACAAACCACGACAGGTAGCATGAGCTTCGCCCGTCTCTATCTTCTTCACACTTATACCCACTTTTACTGTTGATATTGCTCGGGCATGACCGACATACCGGATTGTTATGGAAGCGAAGCGTACCTGCATCGCGTGCATTGGATTTGGCGAAAGGAGTTCATTTGTTATAACAGCAACATGACTGGTAGAGATATGGATACCCATCGACTGAGGAAACAGCATGGTATTGGGATGGGTTCGGTTCTGGGATTGGGATGTACATGCAAACGGAGGGGGCGACTGGATTTTGTTGGATAGCGAGACCTAGTCCTGAATGCGTGATGGATAACCATTTCGCGAAATGCAAAAGCGTTTGTGTTCATGAATTTTGCAATGTCTGCAACCTGTTCGCGACTCGTTATATATATCGTTCATGTGAATGATGCCAAGCTGCTACACGTTTCCTAGGCGCCTTGAGTGGGAGCTCGGACCCTCGTTAGCTGCGCGTTCCCTGCTCGCTGCCGCATATCATAGCTCGAGTGACGGCCATGTTATCGTCACCTTGAACGCCTTCCGTCTGAAGTGCGGATTGCGCAGAGCATCGCGTAACTTGCGGCGATTGGGTCTCTCGTTGGTACTACTTTTTATCGGTATCATTCCTAGCAGCCATGTCTCTCTTTGGCGACGAGGACGTGCCCACGCCCCCTCGGCCCAAGCCGTCGCCGTCCCTCTTCGATGACGATCCCAAGCCGACTGGCAACAGCTTGTTCGCCGACGACTTCCACGGCGACGATTCTCCGTGGGGCTTCCCTACGCCAAAGAAGGCGGCGCGCGGTTCCTTGGTCAAGTCGCTGCTTCCGGCTTCAGATGTCCCCGATTCGTACATTGATGCCTTCGATGCGCTTCTCGAAGCCGACGATTCATCCGGCAGTGGTATCAGTCTAGAGGGCATCAAGAAGCTTCTGGGCGATAGTGGGCTACCCGGTGCGACGCAATCGAAGATCTTGGAGATCGTGTCGCAGCCTGGGCAGGAAAGCGCTGGCTTAGGAAGGAACGAGTTCAACGTCTTGTATGCGCTGATTGGCCTGGCCCAAGAAGGTGACGACCTCACACTTGACAGCGTTGATGAGAGGAAAAGACGTAAGTCTTTGCGCCCCATTCCAAGGTCGTGTGTGTTCCGCCTGAAGCTTTGACTGACGGTACTACGTCAGAGCTACCCGTACCCTCGATATCGCTCCCGAAACCAGCGAAGCAAGAGGCCAAAGCCGCGGAGCCTCCAACGCCCTCGCACGAAGCCCCGCCGCCTATGCCTCCTGCACAGCAGCCTCCGCCACAGCAAAGCTCAACCCCGAGCAGGTCGCGTGCTCCCATGCGCAAGCAGTCCTTCGGTGACCCGGAGGCTGATCCGTGGGGAAGCCCAGACATGCATCGAGGTCACAACCATTCGAGCTACACTACGGTTCCGCGCGAGGCGAACGGAGTCCCCGCGAACGTTAGGACTACGAGCACATTCACTACGCAATCTGTAACGACCGAGTCGTCCTCGATGCCTACGCACGACCCGCAGCGTCCGCCTACTATGGGCAGCGCTGGAGGATGGGGAGGTTTCAACGGAGATTCTGGACCCGGATTCTCGAATTCCGGGCTTGGGGGTGAGGGTTTTGGACCGCCATCTCAAGGGGAAGGCGGACCCAGCGCGCCAGCTGGTCTAGGCAGGTCTCTAGGTGGAGGACGCATTGCGGGGACCGGGCCTGAAGAAGTCATAACTGTCTCCACGATTGCGGAGAAAGAGGGCATGTTCATGTTCCAACACCGCAATTACGAGGTCACGAGCGCCCGCCGCAACAGTAAAGTCGTCCGCCGGTATAGCGATTTCGTCTGGTTACTCGATTGCTTGCATAAGCGCTATCCGTTCAGACAATTACCCCTCCTACCGCCAAAGAGAGTTGCCAGTAAGTACTCCCATCCCAACATTCTTGGCGCGTATTGAGGGTTTCTCAGTCAATGGTAATTACATAGCTACGGATGCTAGTTTCGTAGAGAAGAGAAGACGGGGTCTAGCGAGGTTTTCAAATGCGCTCGTCAGACATCCTGTGCTCAGCCAGGAGCAGTTGGTTATTATCTTTTTGACTGTTCCTACGGTATGTATTCTCCCCTTCTTCCCTCTTTCCCTCGAATCTGACTGTGAGGTCTAGGAACTGGCCGTCTGGCGCAAACAAGCTACAATCTCCGTCCAAGAAGAATTCATCGGCAAAGTCCTACCCCCAGACCTCGAAGACTCCCTCCCAAAGACCCTCCCCGACCTCTTCGACACCGTCCGTTCCGGCGTCCGCCGCTCCGCTGAAGTATACATCAACTTGTGCAGTATGATGGAGCGCTTGACCAAACGCAACGAAGGCATGGCCGCCGAATACTTGCGCTTCGCGACGTCCCTGCAATCGCTCACCGAGTCATCCAAGGATACATACGCGTGCGATACAAACGACGTACCCCTCCTGAACGAGGGACTCAATTCGACAGCGAAACATCTAGAGCAGTCGCAAGCACTGTTGCAAGATGAAGCCAAGGGGTGGGAAGAAGGCGTGCTAGAGGATTTGAAGAGGCAACGCGATACGCTTGTCAGCATGCGAGATCTGTTTGATCGACGCGACAAGTACGCCAGAGACAATATTCCGCAGCTTGAGCAGAGGATAGCGAAGAATGAGCAAAAGTTGCAGACGATACGGAGTAAGCCGCAGGAGCTTGTGAAGCCGGGCGAGGCGGAGAAGGTTGAGGAGTCGATCTTTAGAGTAAGTGGTCCCATACTCCCCTATTCCCCTTTCCCCGTTCCACCCGCCCCCACTCGTGCCTATTGCTGCTCTTGAACGGATTGGAGCGTTTACTGGCAGATGATTAATGAGAAGCAGGATAAAGAAAGCATCGTCCAACAGCACGCCCGTGGTGTCTTCATCAAAGAGTGCATCCGCGATGAATTGCTGTACTTTCAGCAGAGTCAGTACCATGTCAGCCGGCTGCATCAGGAATGGAGTCAAGAGCGGGTCAAGTACGCCGAGTTGCAAGCGGAGAACTGGAGGGCGTTGAGTGAGGAGGTGGAAGGGATGCCATTGGGTGACTGAGATGGAGAGCGTGGCCCGAGAACATAATGGGAAAGCAGCCTAGGGGATGAAGATGCACAGGCTGCCAAGAAGCGGCACAGCAAGCGTGCGAAGCATAGTACATGAGAACATACCATTCTTACGAAGAGGGTGTTTATGTATTTCTGCAAGAGGTGGATGTTGGTGTTTCTTTTCCTGATCTGTGGGGATTCCCCCGGGTGACTAGGCTGTAATTTGTATATCTAGCTGGTTTGGTATATATTCGGAGATCGGCCGACTGTGCGGTGGAGATGGGTGGGTGTATAATGCGAGGAGTATTGTTCGTTGAAATGCTGAGCTCTGGATCTCTTCCTCATATCCTGGTATTTGTGTTGTCATTTTTGCGTTTCAGAAGCTTAAACAAGGATAAAGCGGGCCCTGGGTATCATGAGGTCTCCCTCTGCTTGCTTTCTTGCGTATGGTTTTGATTCTGGAACGCCGATGTTGCACGAGAAGCAAAACCATGAGCGTAGGGGAAGGGAGTGCTTCCAAGAGAAGAGCTTATCCAATTAGAGCGCCCGGAGGACTTTTTGACTTCACTTCTCCGGATCCCCTCTGTATATCTTACTCGAATATTTTTAGTTTTCCATCGCGGCTATGTGCCTGCTATGAAATTGATTATGAGAGTGACGAATTCAGTGTATGATATTCGTCATCCTGCCGTGTGCGCAATGAGTGAGTGGTATGTAGGCAACCGCGCACCAGGCATTGAGGAAGAAGGCGCAGATGTGGATCTCTCAATGCGTAGGAGCAGTCTTTTCGATCCGTATATTCACATCGCCTCGAAAATCATCATTTTTAACACAATACCCATACGTCCTACTTCATTGCTATCGATTGCAGTCGCGCCTTCCACAAGCCACGAACCCCCCTTCACCACGACTCCAGTTGACCCACCAACGCCCCAGCAGCCTTGCATTCACACAATTTCACGGTCCGAGCGCTACATAAGGCAGGCGCCCTCCACTCACTAGAATGCCCAGTTTCTTCGCTCGTTTACTTTGCTGCTCCTGCTGCGGCTACCGCGACCGCGACCGCAAACATTCGACAATGCCTAAGCGCAAAGCTGCCAGCGCTGCTAGCGACGGTGCGGATTCGACGGCCAGTACGCCGAAGAAGGCGAAAAGTACTGCAGATTCGCCAAGCTGTGCGACATCTAGAGGTGAGTTTGTCTTTTCGTTTTTGCTGCTGGCAAGTGTACGTATGGGTGGGAGCGGGACCGGGGAGATGCAGGGGTGCCTGAGATATGAGGCGCGATTTGGAGGAGGGGCGTTGGTGCCTGCGCCAGCAGTTTGAGATGCGTCACCCGTTCCTCGACACGCTCTCTCACCCGCGCCCGAAAATATTCCACCGCGCCGCTGCGACTCTCCATTCCCCCTAAACTCTCCTCTCCCGCCATATAAAACCCACTGCCTCTACCTCGCTGTCTCGCACACCCTGCCACCTCGCTTTCGACCCCACCTTCGACAGCTTCTCGAAGCTTCGCGCGTCGATCGAAGAACAACAGCTTCGAATGCGAGCTGTCGAGGACAAGCATACGACCCAGGGGCAGAGAATACGAAAGAAAAACACAAGGGCTAATACAAGATGCCTCCAGGCTACTCGACTACTCAGAAATCGGCTATCAGCCAGTTCATGAGCTTCGCGGGCACGGATCGGAATACGGCGATTAGGTATCTGAAGGCTGGTGGATGGGATACGCAGGGGGCCGTTAATACGTAAGTTGGTTTTATTTCCTACGTTTTTGTGTGTGTGTGTGTGTG
>JAFHBV010000185.1:0-68040 GCA_019022785.1 Pseudomonodictys pantanalensis
GGGTTTAGTTACTTTTTTATACTTGATACGGTTAAATTTAACATTATCCGTATCCCTCCAAAAAAAAAAAAAAAAAAAAAAGCCCCGTATGCGCCCCGGCAAGGTCCATGAGCGAAGAGACACGGCATTTTCATATTCGGCGCAATTCCACGGGTTGATATCACGCTTTCTCGCCCTACTTTTTCTTTTCCCAGCGTTCCACTATACTCTACTAGGCGATCTATTGCCCATGGGTTGAGGCTAGTATCGCGCCTCGTGCGCTTTGTCAGTTTAGCACACGCCTAGTTTTCGACGTCGCGATAAGTCATCCCGTATTCCTCAATATCCTACTTCGAGTGTCCCCGGTACATCATCAATCAATCGAGAATGCGCGAGTGTTCATCAAGAACACTGCGCCCCGGATAGCCGGTCAAAAGCCTTCCGTGTACAAGCAGAATCTCACAGATAGCAATACGAACAGGAGGTTATTTTCCCAACTCGATTCTTTAATCTTTATTCATTTCCACCAAAATTTCCTCTCTACCAAACGAGCTGCCGGCTAATCCGACCTCAGTTAATCCGACCCCTACCACCCTCCAGAAATAGCACACACCATACCGCAACCGAGCATTAGCAGTACCAGGTTTAACGGCCGTCGCGTTCGAGATCGACTCTAGGAACACGAATACGGCGACTGTCATCCGGAATCCTCCACCTGCCATTTAGCGGTCCGCATTCTTCGTATAAGGCCAGCCTTGCTGCTCACGCCCTACTGCGGGGTTTGGCCTCTCATCTTTCCTTTTCGTCGCATCATGCCATAGCATCCATCTTCCATTTCGCATCATCGTGGCCTGTCTTCACAATGGAGAACCTACGACTCCGAGGCATGTACGATCCACCGCCGCCGGAAAATGTCACGCATTTGGATTTTCCTCCCCCGCTAAATGTCACGTTCCGGAATCAGTTTCTTGTGAATGGATATCATAGGAATATGACCGCCATGGGCCCGGGGAACAATAACGATACGATGCTCTTCGAGGCCCTGCACAACCTGACTCTCGCCGAGCGTCTAGCGACAAACTTCCAAGGCAATCCATTCGGCTCGAATTCAACGATCGTCAGGGTAGGGGACATTATCGATCTTTCATGGGAAGGCACAGAAAACAGAACGGTCAACTTGAACTGTCTAACCTGCACTCTTGGAGCCCCAGATGGCGGCTTGATTGAAAATGCTTGCGACAACTGTCAGTCCCCACCATTTTTCACATCCCCAGTCCCCAATAAAGAGCGCAAGGCTGACAAGACACAGACACAGACAGCGCCCACATCAGCGAAGTATTCAACCAAACCATGGAAATGCTCCCCGGAACCGCCTTCACCATCCCATCTCTCGAATCCTACTTCAAACTCCCCAATGAAACATGCGGTATGTGCATGTTCGACTTGTCGAACCAGGCTCTAGGGGCCACAGACGACTACTCCGTCCCCTTCCCTGTCCTAAAGGAACCGTCCAATCCTCCAAAGCAGTTCAGCGCCAAGTGGCCGGCCGGCATCTCGGACTTCAGCCTTGGCAAGAGTGGACACGCCAACAAGCCGCATGCCGGTATGATTGTCGGAGTAGTGATGGGAGTCGTTGCCGCCGTCGCCATCATCATTGCGATCCTATGGATATGGTGGAAAGAGAAGAAAGGCGGCGCGAAGACGGTGGACAGTCAAGTGAGCTCGGTTGTCGGGCGGGGCGGTGCTGGCGTAGCGGTGGGACAGGAGGAAAGAGATATTGCGCTGCAGCGCATGAGTGTTCCTGGCGTGGTTCGCAGACCCGGCTCGAGCGCGAGTGAGGTGCCGCCGCCGTATCATGAGGCGATCAAGGACGTAGAGTCCGGCAGGCGACATGGATGAAGAAGGCTATCACCGTCCTAGGTAGCTACGATATGAAGAGAAGGGCTCCACAACCACGACTCGAAGCGACTCCGGTGCGAACGCAACGCGAACGAATAGCCACAGAACTGCCAACTCGCAGACACCACCGAACCCACGAGGCACAAGAGGCTGAAATCCCACGCGATACTGTCTTTACAGGCACGCTTGTCAGCTATGCTTCTCGAACAGTGAACCAGTGTTGAAACCTCCGAGATGAATATACCGGCGTACAAGGACACAACATGGCGATCGAATAGATGCAATTCCTGAGTGTCCATAACGCGGTCGACACAACGCCGAATACACGTCGCTATCGGAGAGTTCAGGTCCGATCAGTCATTGTGAAAAGATGTGTGCGCCGATAAGATCGGATGCCCTTCGTTTGAGGAGAGGAGTGGCGGAAGAGAAGACATCAAGACATGATATATTTTCACCAACGCAGCGAAGTACGGTCACGCATTGGGCGTGTAGCTGTTGCATGACAGATAATGATCATCGATATTCCTTGGATGATTCTTTCGCATTTTGGACCGAGGAGCCTCGTAACCCATCGTGTGTCTCAATATCTGTCTTATCCCAACAGACCCTATCCACTGTTCACCCCATAGCCAGCATCATTCTGGGTAGCCAGGCCAAACACCCATGTGTCGATACCGAATCTCATGAACCACGATGCCTCCTAAACGAGATAATCCGAAGCGACATGTAACTCACAAGAGCCATGTTCGACCAGACATATCTGATCTACATCATGTAAACGTCCTCCACGGAGACCCTCTTGACGATACCTCGAGCCATCTCGAAAATGTCCTCGAGCTTCACCTTGTCCACACAGCCACTCTTGGCCATGAAAGCGTATAAGTCCTTGGTGGTATCGAGGAGCTTGGTGTCAGATATGTCAAAGCTGGTAGGCTTGACGTCGATGGTCAGAGAGCCGGTGGCGGTGCGAAGGGTGACCATGGTGACGACTTCGACTTCGCCGTTGCAGCTCTCGAGCTCGCCTTTGGGTGACTCACGCACGGTCTCAGTCTCGGATGGGGTGGACACAGTGGGCGCACTGCTAGGCGCACTGCCAGGTTCTTTTAGTATCGTTAGTATGGATTCATTTATCAGAAGATAAAGTAGAAGTAGACATACCGTCCTTGGGATGAGGCTGCACATCGTCTTTCGGCTCCGGCTCCAGCTCGTGGACGTAGATGGTGAACATCTTCTCCTCAGGTTCGCCGCTGACGTAGTCTCGCAAAATAGTTTCGACTCGCGTATACCAGTTCTCATCTCGGAGATCCTTGGGAGGGAAGAGAGCGCTCTTGAAGCGCACGGCCGAACAGAACTCTTCGTACAGGATCTTGTTCTCCGGGTCCGAGAGCAGCTCCAGATCCGTAGCAATCACTAAATGCTCCTTTAGAAAGTGCCACTTGGAGACCAGGTCCACCTCCTTAAGTTCCACCACCTCATCCCCAAACATGAAACCTTCGTCATCTAGCTCCAGACCTCGGGCATAAAACGTCGGCAGCGGTTCCAAGTAAAGCAGGAGGTGCTCCATATCGATGGGACTGACGGGCTGTGGACCTTGATGGGCCATTGCCATGACTCGAAGCTTGGCGGTCTCACGGATGTTCTCCAGCTCTGTCCAGGTTGAGGTGCCCACTTGAACTGTCAAAGGAACTTCACGGTATCTGGCTTCGTCCCTCAAGCCCACGGCCCGTACATACATATCAGCGTAGGTATTATGCAAGCGGCCGTCGTGCGTATTGTTAGCGCCTTGGCCCAGGATGACTCCCGCTGCCATCAAGGTCTCGTTGGGGAAGACCTGGTATGCCTTGAGGGCATTGGAGGAAGCCTCGGTGCCAGAGACGCCCGCCATGTTGCTGTTTTGTCGTTCGAAGGCGTGGCAGTGAGATTCGGTTGGGTGGTGTTTTATGTTGAAAAGTGGGGTCTGTCAGTTGTGGAAGGCGCGACCGCGCACGTGGCACTCCTTTCACTTCTTGGCCCATGACGACGCTTGGCACTGTCGAAGTTCCTCCCTCACACAACAGAGAATGCGTCTACTTGATCAAGATGGGATGGGAACACATATATGTATGTCTATGGAACTTCCGCAAAGCTGACTGCCAAGTTGTCGTTATAAACTCCGAGCTACACTGCAGACGTAAATCTGTAAGTGGTCGCTGAATCTAGGTCATATTCAGCTTCTTGCTTCTCTATGAAATCTCTCGCTAGACTAACACTATTTCTAAGCTTTACCTTGTCTAGATATCGAGCTTCCTTGTTGACTTAGGATGCCTCCTCGTCTTCGGAAGCCTCACATATGGTGTTAGGTAATGATGGCGTGTACACCGCCTCCACATATGCACAGCTCAACGCCATAAATGTATTAGTCGTCACGCATAAATGGGCGCTGAGCTTGAGAACGACATACCGTCCGATCCATCCTCCATGCCACCTACCTGCCTACCCTCAAACAATCTCCCCACAGCAGTCCTAGGCGGCGTCTTCGGCTCCAGCTCCAACAAAGTCAAATCGACATCGAACAAGCAGCTATCATAAGCGTCAGATCACTCTCTCTTAAGAGCCATCAAAGCCGCCTCCGTGTGTCCCTCCCAGTCGCCACCCCGCATCTTTTTCCTCGGAAACAGCTCGCTCTTGATGCGGACAAGCAAACGCAATTCCTCATAGGCCCCCTTGTTGTTCTCAAGCTCGTGAGAGTGAATATTTAAGTACTCCGCTTTCTTTATGCGACACTCCCTAGGCATCCATGACTTTAGCGCCATCGCTCCATCCTACAAGACTACAAACTCGGCGTTGGTGTGGAGATTGTGGTCGTAGAAGCGGGGCTGGGGGTCGAGGTAATGGGCGAGGCCGTGCGTGTACTTGTGGTTTGCGGTGAATTGCATATGGTGCGCGTCGATGAGGGTGTAGTGGTAAGCTTTGAGCGCAGGTCTTCGAGGTGTTTCCATGCTGGGGAGTCGACGGCGACGGCGACTGGCCACCGAGTTTTGCGGAGAGTCTCCTCAATGTTCTGTACTAGGCCGTCTGAATTTTAGGTTGGAAACTCCGGGAAGAGGGGGCGGGCGGCTAGGAAGGTCTCTTGGGGGTAGATCTGGTAGGAATTGAGGTCATTGGGAGACATCTTGGGTAGGTTCGTCATGATGAGGTTTGACTAGATTGACTTTTGAGGTGTTGCTCTTGAGTCGGTGTTCTGTTTGAGGGAAGGAGTGCTTTTAAATCGGGGCAGTAGTGAAGGCGTAGGCTGCACTGTCTCCACTTCTAGGGGCAGCTCTAGAAGTCGCTGAAAATTATCGAAGGAAAGTCGTCTCGCATTGGAACAACAGAGGATATTTTAACAATTTTAAATATCGGTGAATGTTTGTCCAGGTCGTAATGTACACATAGCCCCTCGCAACCTGCTATTTCTCTGCCTTCGATCTTCCTTGCCATTTCTATGATATCCTCAAGCTTTATAATGTTTGCCACGTATTTATAACACCCCATCACCCATCCCACGGTAGTACCATCGGTTGCCCATCGACGCTCACGACCAGTCCTGTGACGACTAAGCCATGGTCATCAAATTGTACATCTCGGCTGTAGAATGACTCCAAGGCGCCCACGTATTCGTAGAGGTTTCCAAGATTGTGACCATGGTGAGAATAGTTGCTTAGATTCTTGTTTGATGCGAGGTGAGCGTACACATGCTTACGGATATCCTCAAACAGTTTCCAAGCTGGCGAATCAACCTTAACGATTTTCGGGAAATATTCGCCCATGAGATGTGCTTCGCTTCTGATTAAAGCGTAAGTTTTCTCGTGCAACTCGACCGCAAGCTTAATCTCAGAGCTATTGCCGTCAAGAGTCGAAATCCAGTGATGTAGGATGATCAGCGCCGCCATGCATGTCTCCTTGGGATAGATCCGTAATTTAGCGAGATTTTCTGAGGATCTCGTCAAGGGAACCGCCATGGCGGAGGTGGACACGTCTTTGAATGTCAATTGTTGAACTTTGATGTGGGAGGTTGAGCGAAGCTGTTGGAGTGATCTGTGGTTTAGAGGTGACTGACTAGGAGACTCACTTTTAGTTGAGGAAGGAGCAACCACGCACGTGAGGTTTGCTTCACTCGCTTAACTCCCAGGCCCCTCTCACCTGAAAATTTCATCTCCAATACCGTCTTGGTATAAATCTGGCCGAGTTTCTACAAATACAGCAGCAGTAGGGTCTCGGTCGACGATGTCATTTTGTAAATCACCCCCCATACTTCCGAATATGAAGTCTACATTGAGTCGTGCAAGCGAGATAAGAGCTCGGCCCTCATCGCAACAAGACAACAACCAATGGGTACCAAGCAAGAAAGCAGTCTCGAATATCGTGATCTACCTAGAATATCAGCCCGGCATCTAGCCTGCCTTTAGGAGCAGAGCAGAGACCAGCCGTCCACTGAACTCACAGTGTTCTTCTCACGCTCAGTCCACATCCGCCTCCATATTGTCATCCACATCTCCATCTCCACCCACTTCCTCCAACGCATCCATGAAAACCTCGTTCTCCATCTCCCCATCAACCTCAACCTCGACATCCACATCCGCATCCCCCTCCACCTCCACGTCAATTTCTCCCTCCCCATAAAAATCATTCATCTCCATCTCCATCTCCTCCCCAAGCAAGCCGCCGATCTCATCAAAAAAATCGTCAATCCCCCCTTCATACTCATCCCCATCCTCCGTCTCATCCTCCCACAAATCGTCCATCTCAGCTCCCCACTCCACATCCCCGTCACTGCCAACCTCCAGCATGAAGCTCTCCACCTCGTCGTCGAAATCGTCATCGTCCGCTTCGTCGAGCGCGGCCATACGGGCCACGACTTCGTGCAGTTTACGACGAACTTCATTTTTGAGGCGCAGGATGTCGGCGGCGCCGAGTTGGTCTGTCTCGACGGCGTTGGGATTCTCAGAGGGCAAGGAAGCGGAGGGTTGCGAGGAGGATGTGGAGGAAGAGGGACCCGCGGCGGCGGTAGAAGAGGAGGCGAGGTGGGCCTCACGCCGACGACGCGCGGTCAACATGAGGAAGCCGATCAAAGGATTGAAAGAGGCCGAGTGTCGGTGGTCGTCGCCGCACATGGAGTGCATGTCATTGGCCGGCTCGACGCGACTAACGTCGTTTGCGGCTTCGAGATCGCGCGTGAAGCCTACTTGTGCGGCATCATATACGCACACGAGTTCCGGGCGGACCTCTCGGTACAGATACGGGGGTATGAGGCCGGCTTTCCAGCTCGCTTCGAGATACACGTGCATGTTGATGTCGCGCTTGAACAGCTTGTAGGCGTAAGCATGGCGCTCGCGGACGCGTTCTTCGGCACATATGTGGAGTGCGGTTGAGGCATTCGATTCCAAGCTTGCGCCTTGGACGAAATCGAGGGTTTTAAGAGCGGGAAGAGAAGTGTATGCTTCGACCGGAGGCAGTCGATCGAACAGGTCCTCACGGAGATCTGGTCCGACTCCCGGGCCGTCGCGGTGCAAGGGGTTGTGCAAGCGGAGCGTTTCCAGGTTGGGTGGGGCCTGAGCGTGGGAGAGTACGAGCTGGTGGAGGAAGGAGCAGGGGTCGACGTCCATGAAGCGCAGGCGGTGGAAGGCGCGCATGCCATCGCCGTGGAAGAAGTGGTTTTTGTAAGGTGGGTGGAGGATCCTCCAGTGGGGATCGCGATGTGTGAGCGTCTCAAGGGAGTCGGCGACTGCGGTGAGAGCCTCGAGCGAGGCGTCGGGATAGAGGGATAGGTTGGGCTCGACGCCTCGAGAGAGCCGTATATTGTATACATTCTCGCCTAGCGTAAGGTGCTTCAAGGCCTTTGGAGTTCGCAATATGCGACCCAAGCTTCTGGGCTTGATTGTGCATTCGTCGAGAATGAGGGTATTGAGGGATGTGGATTTTGCGAAAGGCTCGAGCTCGGGGAGATCGGAAGGCAGGATAACGCAGGATACGTGGAGGTAGCGAAGGGTTGGATGCCGGAAGAGGCAGTGCCAGCTATCGAACTCCCAGAAGTCGGTCTGAGCGCCGTGCGAATGTATTGTCACTGCCAGCCGTGTCAGTCTGGCCCATGTTCATGTCCCACTTCAACATACATCTCTCCAATTTCGACAGCCCTGTACTTGAGTCCAGGATCAATCCCTTCGAGTCGTCGAGCTTCAAAGACGCATCCTCTAGCGCCTTTCGAAACGCATCCATATCCTCCTCCACCCATCCGCCACTGGCATCATGATTCCAATGGAAATTGTCAAACGGGCTCTCCACATGCCAGTCCCGCAGCGCCTTCATCTGCGCTACAAAGCCATTAAACCTTGCGCGCTCTTCCGACGTCGCTCCCAACCTCCTATGAAACCGATATACAATTTTCAGGGTCTCGACGGCCTGTACGCGCTCCGGTCTCCTCGCAAATGCCTCGAGAATAGCACGCAGGTCTTTCGTGGATATGAGCTCGATTTCCTTGTATATACGCTTCTCACTTTCGATCTGCAAAAAATGGCAGGTTTGCGCGAGGTCGCAGAGGGTGGCGTTGTCGCCCTCGAGAGTTGCGACTATGGACACGACGAGCTCGGTCGGGAGATCTAAGAGACTTCTTCCGGGGAAGGCTGGACGGTTTTGAAGGGCCGCCATATCTGCGCGCTGATTTTGGTGATGCAGGATATTGTGTAGCCGTTTGGTGTCGAGAGGCTGAGGAAGACGACAGTCGTTGTTCACACTTTCTCTCGTGATGGCTCAGCGGGTGGAGGGGTAGCTGAAGGGCGACAATAGCCCGGCGGATGGAGAGGGCAAATAAAGCAAAGGATCTGCTTTGAAAAAGCGCGTAATAAAAAGAGTCGGCTTCCGGGAAGCAGAGAGGAATATAGAAGGTGTTGCCGGGTGGAGGCAACTCTCAACGCGGGACCTTCTGTGATGCTGGGCTTGGCACGAACAGCGCTAGTGCCAAAGCGCTGGCCCCACCCCGTACCAAGCTCCCAGGGAAGTGCCACTCGAGACTATCATGTCTCCTTCCAAGCGATCAATTGTCTTTGACCTGAAAACATGAGCACGAGCATAATCATAGTCCATTGCTCCTTCCCACTGTCAAGCCACCGCCATCATCTTCGGGGAAGATGTACACTACTCTGCTCAATATCCGTCGTTCTCACAATTCCCATTCCCCCCTCCCTGGCCAATCGTTCCAAACTCTCCAAACTTCCACTATCCAACGTCACGACCCCCTCACTCCGACTCGCCCTGCTCGCCAGCGGCCTCTCATCAAGCTCCACATACGGTCCACTAACCAATCCATCTGACATTGTTTCCGTAAAGTCGTAGGGACTCTTCTTCGCAGTACCCGACTTCTTGAACGTATTCCCCGGACTCGCGCCCAGCCTCGGATTCGAATCATAGGAATACTGCTTTGTATTCCGATCTTTGCCGCGTATCCACGACAAGAAGCGCGGGAAGGTTGGGAAACACGCGCAGAGGATGACTGTCGCGAATTCGGCGAGCGCCCACATACCGGCTGGTGTGACCCAGTACGTAACGTCGTTTGTGGAGATGAGTTTGACGGTGTAGGCGAGGCGGCATATACACGCCGCGCAAGCTAATATGCCCGTAGCAAACACAGCACCCACTCCAATTTTCCTCTTCAGCGGCATCTGCAGCCCGGATATGCCGACCAGCGGGATAAGGAGGATGGCGATGTCGGAAATGACGTTGATCGAGGACGTCGTGATCATCACAGACGCCGTATCTATGCACGTCCCCGGCAGCGTTGGATTCGAGATCTTTGCTCGTGGCGTGCAGGCGAAGATGAACGCGAACATTACCGCGGTGTATACGGCCCCGTTGGCGACGATGAGGATCCAACTGGTCCAGTAGATGAAGTTCTTGTGCGAAATGGTGAAAATGCGTTGGATTTGGAGGAGGAGGGCGAGCTTGGCGAAGAACATGGGCGGGTTGTATAGAATCTGGACTATATTGACGTACTGTGATGTGATCAGCAATATTATCCCAAGTTGCTGTTCGGTGACGCACTTTGAGAATAATCATGGTGTCCGCAATGGAAACGTTCCAGCCGTGTTTGCCACAATTGAAGTCGAACGCCTTGTTCATTACGCCGGCAAAGGCAGCGATGAGGGCCTTGGATATGTTAATGGCGGTCGTAGTGACTGGTGGCATCTTCTTACAAAGGATACGAGTAGCGCATCTATACGTCAGTCAGCTAACAAAGCCACGGTACATCAGAGGTTTTCGACATACAATCCTCAATCTGCATCCGCTTTAAGATAAATCCCTTCGTGAACATTCGTATGACAATTGCAGGGACCATAAAAGCAAAGCACACTCCCGTCGTAGCGATAATGTATGGATGCAGACTGTACGCGTTCGGCTCCATAGGCATCACCCCGGGTGGTGGTGCCAGTCCAGGGCAGACATTCGGATTAATCGTGAGCGGATCTTGACATACCGAGAGATCCACCATGGTGCGCCACTTCCGCGCGCTAGGATCGCGACTCTGGGGACTAGGTGACAAAGAACGCAAGAACATCGAGTCGAGAAGAAGACGACCAACCCACTTAAGGATCCGACATCGAAAACGCAGCGCTTTGCCAGACTAGCGCATGACAAGAGAATCCGCCGGGTGTACCCCAGATGGCGTCGGGTTTGTAACGCTGTTCAACTGATCCTTCAGGTTGCTATCCAATTGCACTGCTGTACTCCAAGCCTCACATCAGGCTGGAGGCCGTGCAGAGGGTCGAGGGTGCGATGAGATGAGATCGTGCTTGGTGGACCTGGAAAGACGGTCGCTGATTGGCTCCTCTCAGCACACGAACAACAAATCTTACGACCAGTACTCGCGCATATGCTCAGCACTAGTCCCGATGGACTCCGCCTCTTAAATCCCACGAACATTTGTATCGCGGGTACAGTCATCTTGATGATCTTAATGCGACGGCTCCCCATATGCGAAGTCGCCGCTCGTAAACATCGACAGCATTCAGCTCTTGTCGTTGACGCGCACACGCCGACAATGACTTGACGATCCTACCGCAAACGCGACGAGTATTCGACGGGCCCATATTCATCACCGTTAGCTCGTTAGTAACTAACTCTTTCTCGTCAATGCCAAGGCGGAATCAAAGGTGCATACGATTTAAACTTACCGAGCACTGTACCTCAACGATGAGCACCATTCCCGGCTCCTTCAAAACGAATGCAAAATCTTTCACAATCTCAAGCGGCTTAAGAGCAGTTTCAGACGCCTCCAGGGAAAGAAAATACGCAATACATCAGCTCCGGCTTCGGCTTCTGGCCAGACCATACCATAGGTTTCAACATCTGAGTGGAACGCGTCGCCTAGCTTGGATAACTCACAACAATCTGCGAGTCCGACCAGGAGGACGTTTTACGATGAGTTAGATCCTCACTATTCCGTCGAATGCGGGGAATCGCGATCTTGCTTGATCGCAAGCGACGACATGAACTCGCAGAGGGTCGAGATACCCCACAATGGCAACCTTCTTTTTGAAGTGACTGTACACCTCTCTCGTACGACGGAATAGCAAACTTCGAAGGATTCTGATGGTTTATGCTGCACCGGGTAAAACATCTACCGTTGTAAATGAAGGCGGAGGATTGCAGGGGCGAGCGAATCGCAATCCCTACCGATAAACCCCACACCATATACTTATATGGCAACTGAGACGTACTGCCCAAATACCGATCCACTGCCGGGAGGAGGCCATATGAAGTCGATGGTTTTCATGTAGATGATAGGACCAAATGGTTGGCGAGGGCAAGCCATTGGTTAAATTGTCGGTCTGGACGGAAGGTACAGATGAAAATTGACGGCAATGGGTAGGGACAAAGAGATAGCAGGAAATATAGAAGAGATCGGGGTCGACGAGCGTTCTGGGTGGAGAGAAAGGTGACCACACTATCAGGTTGCGTTCAAGCAAGGAGGACAATTGAGAAACCTTTCGCAGTTCCTCGCTCGCCATGTTTCGTCTCTTGCTTCTCGCAATCGCCTGCGTCGCGACCGCCCTCGCAGAATGCGATCGCACCTTCCTCAACGACATGTCTGCCGCCTACCTTGACGCGCAAAGCAAAGGCATGCCATCCGAGATTCCCTCTCTTGCCGCAAACCTGGCCTACACGGAACAATTCCAGCCCAAGTCGATCAATGCCAGTATTCTTACGAAGCCGCTGGACATCACCTCTTACCACTCTTTCTACGACGCCGTCCTCTGCACAGCGTTCATTCAATACATCGTGCTCGATCCCGCGCATCCCTACGTGATAGGCGCTCGATTCGAATCCGATGGCTTGTACATCACCCGGATGGACACGCTGGTGAGCGACGCGGGAGACTGGCTGTTCAACGCGACCGGATACGAATACTACGACCAACGCGAAGACTGGGGATACATCGCACCAGCGAACCGGGACTCGCGGGAGGCCATCAAAGCAGCAGGCGACGCGTATTTCGACCGCTTTGCCAACGCAAATGTAACAGTGCCCTTCGGCACTCCCTGCGCGCGTCTCGAGGGTGGTGCGTATACGGGAACCAGGAATATGTCAGCGAATACCTGCGATTTGGGATTGCCGAGCACGATTCATGTCGTCAATCGTCGGTATGTGGTTGATGAGGAAAAAGGCGTTGTGAATATTTATGTTGGGTTTCCGGGCCTTGATGCGGCCAGTAAGGAACCGGCGCCGGATAGCCATACGTTTAGGGTGGAGCATGGCAAGATCAGGTATATACATACGATCAGTACGTGTGAAGGACATCCGGGTTGCGGCTCGAATGCGACGTTTCCTCCCGGGTTGGACAGAGCGAAAACTGGGACGACACAGCTGAAGCCGCAGCGAGAGTTTTGAAGTGCGCGATTGTTCTTGTAGGTGGGATGTAGATAAGATTGAGTTCACTGAAATGCGTCGGACTTTGCACACAGAACGAACGTTGAGCGGGCTCGTCCTTGAGGCATGAACTTGACATGTGAATGTACACGAGTCGATTCTACGTGATTAGCCGTGGTTGCCTCAGGCAAGAATGATGGTGCACGGGCCCACCATTCTGGGCTCCAGGCTTACGAGTATTCCGTGCGGTTGACACTCCTAAACTGCAATCGCCTGATCTCGCACTTACCTCTGTATTCTTACTACTATGCGATTGAGACGGAATGGCCGCGAAGTAAGTGTCTCGTGAAGCTGGGCCGAGCCGCTGTCCAGCGTTAGTAACCGTCGCAGCGTGGATGCAGTTCATTCGGTCTTCTTAGAAGCTCGTGAAGCGTTCATTCAACAGCTGAACGAGGACGATAAAGCCCAGGTGCTTAATCACAGGTCTATGGACGACATGCTTGGATCAATCAAAATCCAGTCCGAAACCCACTTCCTTCACCAATCACGCTACAAGGCCTGTGCGCAGAAGATCAGCCACTTCAGTAGGAAGTTTGCTCCATTCTTCCAGGTGATCAGCATCTTTGTTCAGACAAATCCCGAGTATTCTGGACTGGACTGGGGCACGATCCTACTCATCTTTCAACTCGGGAGTCACTATATTACGTTCCTCGAGAAGTTGTCAGATTCATTCGAGGAAATTGGCAAGCACCTTCCTGCCTATGCAGCCGCCACAGACGCTCTGAGATCCCTTAAAAACAGACATGGAGAACGTTTTGACCGCCGGTTACTAAGATCTTTATCTTGGATCTACAGAGATGTAATGGAATTCTGCTATAAAGCCTATCGATTCCTATCCGTCGGGAAAGGATTTCGAGAAAGAAGCAAGATGATATGGAGAGTTTCAGTACAGCCTTTTGATGATCACTTTGAGGATGTACGTAAGCGTCTTCGATGGCACAACCGGCTTTTCGGTCAAGAAGTCAACACATGTCAGATTGAAATGAGCTCCGATCAACTAGAAACGACTAGGGATCAGCGGGACCACCTCGATCGAATGTACAAAGACTTCGAACAAGAAATGATGCAATCACAACAGCACAGGGAGATGCACAACGAAAAATGGCAGCGCGACGAGGAGCGACTGAAAGGTAAGCACTGCCTCGTTTCTAATCATCTTGACACAGATCACGAACCGGCTTGCATAGTTCAAAAAGTCCGGATTTTGAAGGATTGGATTGATGCGCCAATCTGGGAAGAAGCTCACGATGTGGCCTCCAATCGGCGACTGCCCGGAAGTACTAATTGGTTTTTTTCGGAGCCAATTTACAAAACTTGGTGGCTACAGGTTAGCCAATCTTGGAAAGCGAAGCAAAAGATTGATCAGAACATTCTTCTTGTCCAAGATAAACGAATGAGAATGCGTCATGGCTCAGTATACTGAGAATCGCAGGAAAACCCGGTTATGGAAAGACATATCTCTGTTCCAGTCTAATTGATCGACTGCGCTCCGGATCTGTGGGCTCCTCGGGGACTTCGGCCACCACCAGTATCACCCCCAATGTTTTCTACTACTACTTCGACGTATTGAAGCCGTGGACTGCAAACGTGACGAGTGCGTTCAGGGCTATTTTGACGCAAGTTCTACACAGCCACCGGGAGGACGACGAAACCATCGATGCCGCATGTCTTATGATGTATCATGGAGTCTCTGGCCAAAAGTCTGCGAGCGAGGAAGTAATATTGGTGTTGCTCAACTGGTATCTTCGACGATACCGTGACGCAGTACTGGTTTTTGACGGTATCGACGAGCTTGATGATCCAAAGGAGTTTATTCGATGTCTCAGGCTTGCCGTCTCAGAATTCGACCTATTGAAAACTGAGAGACCGGTTTCCTTTAACTCTTTTACCGTCCCAAAGGAAGCCCCGAGTACGAGTTGCCCTGATGTGGGCGTAGTTATCTTCACGCGCCCGTCCATTGATCTTCCGCGATCATTTCGCCAGCAGAGCTACACGTTGTTACTTCGAAATGATCAGAACCTTGCGGCAATTGGGGTATATCTCTTGCATGTTCTAGAACAGTTCGTTGACAATGAGCTCCTCGAGGGAGATGAAGATATACAATCCTTCGCAAGGAATGCAGCTGTACATGCGGACGGCATGTTTCTTTGGGCAAAGTTACTTGATGGCTACCTCAACACAGAAGGCCTAAGCGTGCAGGAGAGACTGGATGCGCTGAGCAACCTTGTCTACCTCCAAGGTCTGGACAATTTATATGACGTTATACTGGATCGGTTACAAAAGACTTTACCAGCTCAAGTCAGACTCAGAGTCACAAAGGCATTCCAATGGGCAGACGGGGCAATGCGGCCACTTTGATGAATTCAACGAAGCAATAACATTGCCGGAACACCAAGCCTCTCGGAACACAGGCATACCAAATATCCGTCAAGCAATTACGAAGTTTTCTGGCGCATTGTTGGAAATCGCAGAGGACGATAAAATTTGTTTCATCCATAGCTCTCTCAGCGAATATCTGCAGAATAGGGAGCGAGCGGGGTCGGTGATGAACCGGAAGCATAGCTTCTATCTTCGCCGACGTGAAACGAAGCATCACCTCGCAACTTGTTGTCTCTTCTACCTGACTCGTCAAGTCCCTTCAGGGCCTTTGGGTGGTTCTTCTGGAGTTACCGCCGATCCACAATTCCAGAACAAACGCTTTCCATTCTTCTCATATGTACTCAAGTACTGGAGTACACATTTTAGCTCAGCCATGAAGGCCACCCCACCCGGCTTTGACTTGAACGAATCCCATCAACTTATTGCTGACGTTCATGGCTTTATATCAAACAAGGAGGCGGTAATGACGTGGATTGAACCTTCGTGGCTTTTCAACGTACGACCACAGATTGACAAGATAATCGAAGTCACTGACGGAATCGAAACATCTGGCAAGACCAAGAGATCCGTCTCCAGCAGGTTCCAGGTTTTCCAGCGAGACTTCCGCGAATTTGCGCGCGATCTCAACCGGCTGAACAAGGATTGGTGTCATGTACTCTCTAAGGCCTCCAACGAGATATGGGAACCCAGTATCCTTTCTATCTGCCAATCGCGGTTTTAGACCGCAACAGAGGACGCTTCATACGGACCTGTGATTCCAACTGCAGCACCGAGCGGCCGCACGATTTCGCTTGAGTCCAAGGTGTCTTCTGATGGCTCAGAAGTTGGTCTAGTCTGTTTGATTGCGCCGAGGTGAGTTCCCTGAAGGGCCTATGATCTACGATGTCAACGAAAAGACAGCTCTAAAGATATCTATAGTATACCATGGGACGACGATTGCATCGATTGTTTGCGCCCTGAAGCCAAGCACGGGAATTTGCCTTCGGCTGGGTGGAAAGTAAGCTTCGAAGTCTGGGATCTCTCCTGCAAACGGACAAAGTTCATAGTCATCACCGAGATCAGCAGACACCACATCGATTCTGAATTCTACAGCTGTGCGAATGGGCATTACCTTCCTATGACTTCGCTGAGGGTTCCTCTCGCCATCTCCGATGACCTCCGCAAAGTGCAGATTATTCACGATCTCATCTTTATTCGAGATGTGGGCCCGTCATTTGAATCAGCCAATGCATGGGGCTGCACTTTTGATACATGGGGTATCGATCCATGGAATTCAAGGACTGGAACTAGTTCGGTCCTTGCTACATCAATTCAGGGCGTGCTTTTCGATGTACGCGGCAGGTACCTGCTGTTTGCTCACGACACCTTCGGCCTCGCTATTTTTGACTTGTCGGATGCTGTGCGGCCTCGAATTCAGGCGAATGCAAACTTGCTTGGGTTACTCGAAGATAAGTCTCTTGGGCTCAGGCACACGGCGTGCTTCCATCCAACTCTCCCCGCTCTGATTGTAGCGAGTAAACTCGGCACAGTCCTTTGGAATTTCTTAGTACCAGGTGTGTTCAAAATGCTAAAGAGTATGAATCTGGGATATGACTAATGACAACTAGTCTCAAGAGAATCCTTGGCTTCGATCTCATCACAGGTCCTCATAAACCTCAGGTTTTCGAATTGTGGCACTTACGTACTGGGATCTGACTTTGGGACGCTTTCTCAGGAAATGACTCTCGTCAATACCTTTGACGCCATCCACTCTCTTTTCCAAACCAGTACAATCAAAGCAACCGCAGAGAAGGAACCATCCCCGTCTATCAGAGCAGGAACAAGCTCGGGCAATAATTCGGTTCACATGGTATACAACACCGGCCATCATGGGCCCGCAGGCGAACACGCGTTCCAGTGCCATTGTTCTCGACGGTTTACAAGCCTCGATCCTCTTCGCCTACATGCACAGGCTACGCACGCCGACGAAATTACTACCAGAGATTCGCTCGCTACTACAGGCATCCCAGCTCAAACACAAATGAGAGACGACCGTACTTGAACATCATGGAAGGCCAACGTAGTAGAGGCCACAGCAGCAATATATTTGCCTCCACCGTGGTCCAGTCAACGAATGCCGTTACATTTTCTGACGAAGAGGGCTCGAGAAAGCCATCTGTGTCCATCCTGCGCTTTTTTCGGAAAGAAGGAACGTTGTTGTTGACTTCACTGTGCGCAGACGGCACCAAAGTCCGTACGGAGACAATTTCGCGCCTCCCACGCAGTCTCGACATACCGGAAGCCGTTATGGTATCACAGCCTTCGACCGCGTCACAGCAGGATGCCAGCTCCGCTGACGATACTGTGCGTCTTTTCATAAATGTCAAGCAAAGTGAATGGTACTCCCTCTCCTTGGCAGACAAGAAGCAACCGATGCCGATGATGCTAGAGCGGAAGGGGCGGTCGATCCCCGTCTTCGAGACAACCATTCAAAAGTCGATAAGCGCTGCCTCTGATCTGGCGGTACTGGCTTTACAAGGTAAAGAGCTGGTGGAAAAAGAGAAGAATCGTTGTGATAACATACAAGCACGGGGTAATCAGGCTGTTCAAGAACAATTCTGGCCCCAAGGTCGCCTTGGTGGTGGTGTGCACTTGGATGACGATGACGGCCGCAATGGAAGCGATGAAGACACTGTGAAGATAGTAGATACAGAAGGCTGGGAATGGGAAGATTGGGTGTGAGTTCAGATCGAGTACTAGAAATCTTTCAATGGTATCCAATTTTTTTTTATTCGCTGGCCACGTTTTCCATTTGGAAATCTCAAGTCATTCTGATATTCCTTAATCTATTTCCGAGCTATAAGGCATTAATAACACATTCAAAGTCATAGGTGACAGTCATCATGCGACACGACACGAAGAGGGTGGCTGGTTGTGTCGACTTTCGGTTGGTGTCTGTACTACAAAGCACAAACCCCTCAGCCTACTCTAACACACCATTGCCCGTGTCTCTATACCCAAATCTAATCAAGATAACGGCATGCCAGCTCTTCTAGAGCGCAAATTCTACTTCATCCTCGACACCGCCGACTATGGCCCCTCTCACATCGAGCTCGGCTAAATCATCTCCGACTTCTCACAGCCGCTCGAATCCACACCACGCAGCATATCTGCACGTAGTAAATAAAGTATAAGTAAATCTATCTAAAGTTTTAATATTAATAGTAAAAAATATAGAGATATTTAGAAGTTATTTTATAGTTATAAGTAATTAAGGTTTAGGGCTTGAACCTTTTACTTATATTCTATTATTATATGTTTAATACTGTGCTAGCCACGAAGACCCCTCCCCCCTAACTTATAAGATTATAGAACTATATATACTACGCAGAATAGTATTAATTTTTTAATTTAATTAATAATTAATGTTAGAAAAGCTTCAGTAGCTAAAGTAAGCTTGGGAGGAAGTTCCCGTTACCGCTTCGCCTCGCATAGCAGGCCAATAGCGTGCCGCTCGTGCCCCCCCTTCCCCTCCTCTCACTTGCATAGCTGTGCCTTTACCAGACGTCCACCCCTCAGCCTATAGGCGGCCGTGCAGGCCACAAGGCTGTACTAGGATGTCCTTGCTGTAGCCTAACCAATCATCCGCTGTCAAGCTTCAACGGTCCGCAATTAGCTATTCTGCGGCGTTCGAGCCGTTTCGGACGGGCGTAGCAGGTGCTTTCATTACTATCGCGCTAGGTACGGAGGGTTCTCCAAGAAAGTGATGGCCTGTGTTTATTCATGGGCAACATCAAGTGTCTCTACCTATATTTTCTTTCTACTTTTTTGAAGTATAACAACGCTTTTAATTTTCTTAAAACTTATATTATCGTATAGCTTTTGCATCAAAGAATATCTCCATGAGTATTAAAATTTATTAAAGAAATTGTTGTAAAGAAAGTTTGTGCAGAGAGAATATACTCTCTTGGTGGTACTCGGGTAGCGGTCTTCACTTATTTAGAGAACGTGCTGCAATCTACTCGTATTCGGTTCTGAGAAATCTGTCCGTCCGCTATCACTCCCCATCTTCTGCAAGCCTATCGGAGTCGCATCCAACAATCTCTTTTTTCCAAGACTACTCTCCCTCTGGGCCTTCTCCTCGCGCAACGTATTCAGTCTAATGGTGCGAAACCGGAAGGACGAAGCGCCAAGCCCCTGCAGAGCGCGCTCCATCAGCGGCTTAAGGAACGGCGCGCAAGCCGCAACAATCAGTCCAATCTCTTCGACGCGATACCACCACAAAAGCGGGATCCAGTCCCTGAATTGCACCTCTCGCGGGTTCCACGCGCTGATGTGGTAGATTTTCATGGCACCGGCTACAGCCGCGATGGTGCCGAAGCCCATGAGCACAATTCCTAGCATGCGTTCCAGAACAGGGCGATGCAGCGACCAGAAGAGGTGGGCGGGCATGGTAGCAAAGATGAGGTCACTTAGCGTGCCGACGCCTACTATGTATTAAAGTTTGCTGAGTGGTGATGGCTGCGGGAACCTACCTGCGTATATGTACCCGTAGATCTGGGAGACCTTGTCCGACCAGCAGACTGCCGTCGGTACGGGCTCCCACATGGCGCGGACGGGCCGGCACTGCAGTAGGATCCAGATGTCGGCGCCGATGGGCATGATGAGCTGGATGGCGAGCAGGATCCAGAGCGTCATTTTCCAGGCCTTGGATATGGGAAAGCAAAGAAGCATGCATCCTATCGATATCCGCGCCAGGGACGAAGCCCAGAATGCCACGAAACCCAGGGCAAAGAAGAGTTTCCCAATCTCGGTCCGGGCCGTTGGTGAAATGTATTCGTCGTAGCCAGACGCGCCCAGATGTATGGTGGCCAGCAGAAAAGAGAGCGTGATCAGCTCGCAGACCTGTGCGTGTTGTCTTAGAGCGGTTACAGAGAGGCGAGTGCGGAATCGACTTACTAGCCCGGCTGTCACAAAGTAGTCGGAGGCAGCTAACTTAAACACGGGACGGATCCTAGTGTACATGCGGACGATGTATGTGAACAGGGCGATGGCCAGCAGAAACAAAACACCGACGAGCCCGGGAGTCGCATTGCTGGCATTCGGCCGCGCGTGCTGTTCTGTCGCCATGGCGTCGACGCACAGAAAATGTCGAAGTCAATCAAAGGTCCAAGCATCCAAACAAACGAAGTGAGGACTGAAGTCCGGCGACCATGCTACGCTCATCTGTGCGGATGAGTCTCGCTGCAGTATTTGTATCCGTGGGATGGAGAGAGGATCGACACGTAGATGACAGCTCGATCGGTGTGCGAAAAAGAAATGCTGACTTTGTGCTTTTCACATAGCGGCACGGTGTTGGGGCGACCTCGTATGGGAATCGCGGCGAGCGGGCGCGCGAGGGAAGGGAGTCAAGCTTGTGTGATTGGCATGCATATGCTGAATGATCAATATAATGGGGAACTGGGGGCGGCGCGTGGTGTGCGCCACGGACCACTCGATTACGTGCATCTGGTCGATTGATCCACGCGCCGTGGTCGTCAACTGCGCACGCCTTGACTGCCAGCAGCGCAGGTAATCGACGAACCCGGATCAAACGTGGAATCCTCCCGTTTCCGAGACTCGGAGCCGTGGTACTACTCGCTGCTAGCTCACCTTCGTCTTTTAAGTCTTCCCTGAGCGCTGATCGTCGTTGGTGCTGACGGCGAGTGGCTCAATGCGTGGCGTCCGCCATGGGGCCACTTGTAACCACGGCTTCGGATGCTGCAACCAGCAGCGTGGATATGGGTAAACGGACGCCCGTTCACGCCCTGCATATCGCTTTTCATTTTCTGAGCGTGCGCCCGGTAGCTTCAGATGGGCGGGCGTGCGCTACGTGGTTGTTTGGGCCCCAACGACGCCGATCTTCCACGCAGACGACGCCGATCTTCCACGCAGACGACGCCGCCGGCGTTGCAGGTCTGCTTTCTTCCACTAAAGATTAATCGGCTTCTAGGGCGGATTGCGAGCGCAGGAGTTGCGATGAAGCTCGAATATGCTTTTGTGCAAGCAATGCCCAGACCCTCTTTACCGATGCTTTCACGTCTAAGGCCCGTAGCTCGTTTCGCGGAAGCGGGGAACACGTTCCGCCGCGCACACGCGACGCCACTCTGCCTAGAGGTTATCACGTCGTGTCGCAAATCGCGCAATGTTTTCCAGACATTAGCTCCAGCTAGAGCGCTGCCAAATATCGCTCGCTAAGCCCTGCCGGCACGACCCCCTCCACGAAGAATCTCAGTCATTGGACACGCGGAGCGATTGGCCCTGCCCCTCCCCCTCATTGCGCCCCCTACTATTTTGACGTCTGCGGTGGCCGTGGAATACGAGCTTGATCACGCAACGCAAGTTTATTGCGAGCTGGTGATCGCCGTGCCGGGTGTGACGGCGGAAAGAGTCAACGGAACGTGCGTCCTAGCCAACCGCATGGCCTTTTATGCTAGAGGCTTCTTGTTTCTGTGATTCCGTGCATGGCACTCCAATGATAGCTGTCGCGAGAGATGTGTATTCTGGATGCGGTGAATCTGTTCTAGAGTCTAGTGGATGCCTTGGAGGAGTAGTGATACCGGGTATCTCAAAGTTTATTATGGCAATGATTATATTGCTTGCTAAAGTACATCTCTAAAAGCTAGAATAGGTCGGTCCTATATATATGAGTCGGGGGGAAGGGGGGAAGGGGTCTTCGTGGCTAGCACGGTATCAAACACAAGATGATGGAACCCAGTGGAAGGTCCAAGTCCTGGACCTTTGGGGAACGAATTAATCCTATATATAAAAATATAATATAATCAAGCTATATAATTAAAGATTCCTCTGCTCAGATAGCTAATAAGTAATTATTAAAGTTTAGGTAGTAGATAGTGCGATTTATTATATTATTTTACTGTATCATTCCACATTTCAGATCGTCTCCTGCGTGCATCTATGCTGCTCTTCACTCGTTGTGATGCATAAGATAGAGCGACACTCCACCTCCTTTGAACCAGGCGACGACGCAGCACCTTGTCTCTTGCATAGTCGCACACCAACCACCATCTCTGCATCGCGGCCTCTTGCTCGCAATCTTTGACGAAAATTCTATATGTGGCCAGTTGCTTTCGCGCAATGTCTTCGAGGTAATTGTTTTCTTGTAGCAGGAGTGTAACGTCGGTGTAGGTGTCTTTAGCCTCACCATACTTATGCTGCTCGTATAGGGCGTTTGCCAGATGGTGCTTCATAGTAAGGATCACCTTCTCGCTGTATGTAGCGGAATCTTGTACGAGCCTCTCAAGTTCCCTTAGATTGAACAGTTCCACGTCATGATAATCGTTGATCAGCATGTGATGGACGTCGTATAGGCGCTTGAAGATCGACTCTACAGTTCCATTGTTTCGTTGACTGTCTTCGTCAGGTAGAAGGATAGAACAGCTTCGTAAAGCCCAATGGCCTCCTAGATAATCTGTCCACTCTTTTCGTCTTTATGATCTTGCTCTTGCTCCTTAATGTACTTGATTCGTTGAACCAAGCATCGCGCCAAGTCATTACACGTAGTGGCGATCCCCTCGGCGCGATGCTTTCCCATCGCAGCTCTCCATTGCTCCAAAGTCTCTCGCAGATATGATTCCGCGTGCTCGTACCTATGCGTCTTCGATATGGGAGCTTATCCGATCGTCGCTCAACCAGAAAACTGTTTCCAACATGGCACCGCAATTTTAGTCGCTCGTCATTTCGTTGTGGATCCGATCTTAGCGAACCGATGAGTTTCTCGTACTCTGGAAATTGCTTCGGTGTACCTGCCCTCCTTTTTGAGCTTGTGTGCCTTGTCACTTGGCCTCTGCAAACGGCGACGTCCTTTGACGACGGCCTCTGCAAACGGCGACGTCCTTTGACGACGGCTTCTGCGCATTCGCGATCGTTGTGCGTCTTGCTCATTTCGTCGGTTCGTTCCTGAGCGCTGTGGAGTGGTGCCTCGCTTGGCATATTGTGTAGAGGCCGGCAGTGTTAACATGGAAGTTTCGCTGGACGGGCGGGTACTGTCATGATCCTCCGTTGAGGGAGAAGGCGAAGGCCAAGGCGCTAGATGGAGAGTTTCCTGGATATCATTGAAACGCACTGGGCGGAATGTATACTGGATGATATGAGTTCAAGAGACTTGAGAGCTACACATGCCACATGTTGCACTTGAACCAGTGGCGGTTGTGCACATGTGCCACAGCCTGCTGAGAGTTGCTACAACGACGCGGTGCTGTTTAGTGCGGATGCGGTTCCACTCAGTGGCTCGAAATGCCTCAGAACGAGCAGCTTTATGTCAACTACTCCTGATTAGTATGTTATATTATCGTTCTCCAGCCACCTGCAGTTTCAGACCAGATGACGGCGGTTTACACGAGCACCAGGGCCCACCGACCAGGGTCTGGCCCGTCGCCAGATCTAGACCATACAACAATCTATTGTTCAAAAAAATGTGAAACAATGAAAAGCATGGAATCTTGGCAGACGAGCAGGGGCTGGCTCATATTGGAGTCACGGTACCCACTTAAACCCTTCGAATCCACTCCACTCAGTATATCTGTATATGATGATGGATCGACATTCGCTGGCAAGGTTGGTGCTGCAATAGCCACCGTTGTGGCATGCATAGTGCTGTTGGTAATCTGCTACACTCGCTGCGAACAAGATATCTGGATAAAGTTGATTTACCTACTTGTTCGGTAACAACAGCGGATAGAATCGGAAAGAGAGAACCGAGCGGTCCCGCCGATCGAGAACATTCCGAGGAACCTTCTTCAGATGCGGTCGAGATTTCATACCCGGACGATGTGGCTGCTCAGGAAATCCCAACCAGAGCTCCGATCGGTGGATTCGGAAGAAGAGTACCCAATGATCCGCAAGCTCAGGCGGATCCAATTGAGATTTACCCAGTGCAAATTGACAGAAGGGGTTTTGGGATAGGATATTCTGATATAGAAGATTCGATTTGTCATCCTGTTCAAAGTAATTCAAAATGGACCTGCGTTGAACGAAAGAAGAACAGAGATGCCAGACGGTTCTGCTGCTCCGGAGGATCCACAAGGAACTCGACGAAATAGGATTGGCCCAGAACATCCGGACGGTCTCCCTGACAGAAAAGATGGTAAATGGTCTCCAGAGGGGAGAATCGATGTGGAAGATCCAGGTGGGCTTCGCGGGAGAGGGTGTGGCCAGGGATCCGGTGGTGGGAGTCAATGTAAAAGATACAAGCGAACCTCCTGCCCTTGAAGTTCCAATTGATATTCCTCCTCCACCGTCTAGGGCTTCAGCTTCAAATTCGTCGGAGATGTCGTTCCCCCTGGCCATGGCGTTGAATGACGACGAGGAGCTGCTCCCCATGGGCGGGACACCTGGGGCAAGTACCCGAAAAGGACGTGGCTCGGCTGGAAAGAGAGAACGTGGAAAAGGACGCAGCATTCCGGGGGGGCAGGATCCACTGCCCTTCGCGGTGATGCTATGGCTTGCAGTAAGAGGATTGATGCCCTGGTTTGGCTACATGGCTGATACGCTGCTAGGGCGGGAGGTCAAGTCAACCGTCGCGAGCGCACCAACCAGGCCAGGGCCGATAGGCAGGTAGAGGATAGAGATCAGATCAAGAGCACGGACAACAGGGTTAGGGTACGGTGGAAGAGTATCGCAATGTTCGGAGTTGTTGCAAAGCTTGGCGCCGGTGATGAAAAACACCAGCCCCAAACTCACCGACCAATCACGGCGCACCTAATTCATTGGCGTAATCAGCAGCCCCCAGCCTGACTCCCATGGCGCAGCCAAGCCCAAGATGTCGTGACCCTGCCGGCTGGCAACCAGAAACCCGCCCTTCTGCGCCGACCTGATTTGCCGGTTGGCAGAAAGTCGAAGGGTGCTCAGACGACGATCGAACGACATCCAGCAGCCGGGCTCACAAAGGGAAAGTCCCAAAGCAGCTTCCCCACAAAAAGTCACAACAGAAGTAAGACTCACCATTCCACGGTGAGCTCTGCTTTAATAGCATTTCCAAGCACTTACGGGTTTCCGTTCTTCTTCTTCTTCCTCCTCTCCTTCTATTCACTTCGATCGATTACCCCCTTGGCAGTCGAAGGTGCAGGCGAAACGGCGCGAAATCGAAGGTCAGCGATTACCAATCGGCAAACTCGCGCACTACAAACAGGACAAGTATCGGTGTACACACCCGAACGATTTGCCAGCTCGCCAGTCACGAATTCCCTAAGAGTCAGCGCACAACTCCGACCCTGCATCATCGCGCATCTGCCGCCCAACCTAAACTCAGCCCCGTAAGTCCCACCACGAGGCACCCCCTTGCAACAATTAAAAGCCAGGCGAGCGCGCCCGCGCAGGCAGCTGCCTTCAATATCCTTCATATACATTCCCGTCGTTCACTTCTGTATCGTTCGCGCTTCTTCCTGACAGCATCTCGCATAGCATTTCGATATTCATCTGGTTCGAGAGGGAACCTGAAGCTTCGCGCCATACAACCCCACTCGGAGAGGGAACTGCCAGGCCCCACATCTACAACACCAAGAGGCCAACTTCGCTACCCAAGGCTGCCAACTTTCAGCCGTATCAACCCCTGTCGAGAACGAACTTTCCGAGTTGCAATAACATCGCACACCGGTATCTTCAAAATGGCGTTCGCAACACATGCGCTCAACCAATTCCGCCGCTACTCGACACAGCTCCCTCGCGACCCGCACTACCGAATCAAGGCCACGCTCATGACTGGATATCTGGTTGGCGCATTCACACTACCCTTCGTGCCTCCGCTACTGGAGAGCAGGAGGACTCGGGCTGATGGGTCGGATCTCACAAGGTAAGTTCATCTTTCTGTTCCACAACTTGGGAGTTGTTGTAGTCGGCTGCGGATACATTTCCGTGTTGGGACCTGTACTCATGGTCGGATAGGGAGAGCGTGTACTGCTCCTCTCAATACCTTGGATGCGCACGGTAGACTCACCTCGCTCTATGTACGCTTGCTCGCCCTCTATACTTGCCGTTTTGGGTTGAAGCTGACTTGACCTCCAGACCACCTATTGAGTTCGTTCCGATGCCGAAATACTAGATCCTGGTCTGCCTTCGGTGCAGCCCACAACAGACGGCGGACGAGCATTTGCGGTCTTCTTACTATCGCATGTCCGCTATATTCCTTTTGCCTTCGGCGTTGGGGATGCATTTCTGGCGTTTGATGATCCCACCAAATCTCTGGGATTTGCGGATTGGGCATTGGCATGGCGATATCCCAGGTTTCTACATGGTGAGCGAGCACAGGGATGGCATAGGTTGGCAGCGCCAAGAGCGAAAATTGAATAAAAACATCAATGAGTCCATATTTTAAGCAGTCACGATTCTCAATGTGGAGGGTGCTATAGGCTGAGTGCCTCAGAGGGCGGTGTTGATAGGAAATTGGCGGCGTGTGAGACTCAGCACCGGGGCTCGTAAGTTCAACCTGCCTACTCCCCTTCGTATTTTTAGTCTATAACCCTCTGTTGCAGGCAAGTAAGGCTGTGAATCATGAGCGTCTACACCCTCGCCTTGCTGTCCTGTGTCACTCAGTTTGAAGTGGGCTTACGAGGGAGCGCTTTTGGACTAGCGTCAGAAACCCTCCGGCGGCTCTAGCTGAAGCCAAGGCATTCCAGGGGTTCGAGAACGCTTGACCACAATACCATTCGCCGCACACGGAGGGCACATCCCTTTACTTTTTGTCGGCAAAAGGCTGTCCCTTCGAGCTATCCAATCATTCCGATAGCATGGCCCGAGAACGACAAGATCGGAGCAATCGTGCTCTCGTATCGATAAGAGCAGTATGATCAGCAATGCTCGAGTCATAGACTACTAACAAGGGTTCCTCCCTGTGCAATGCACAAAAAACAGTATTCTCAGTTGTTTCCTTCCGTCTTGGAGGCAACGATCATGAATAAGGTCACGGAGAGAGGGCCCAGCACTCGATCCAAAGCTCGCAAGTAACGCACTACCAACACGATATTTGGGACGACATCGCAGAGCAGGGAACGCGTTCTCCACGCGAAGACGCGTCTTTATCACACACACGTGAGGTGGCGTAAAATGCGGTGTCTCAGCGCGCAAATCAGGAGAAGTCACAATGCATCGGAGCGGGGTGGCGTCGCTGGTTCGAGTTCTTGGGTTTCGGTCTCGTCCCCGCTCTGACGACTCCACTCTGTACCACCTTATCCGCATTTTTCAACGAAGAATCTTCCATCGGTTGGGCTATAAGTACAGAGCGTTTTGCTGGAGTTTACCAGTCAAACACAGTCAAGAGAGAAGTATCAACCATGCTTTCCGAATCGCTCCGCAGCATCTACCAGCAGTACAAGCACGACACCGAGGTAGTCGCCTCGTGGCTAGCGGAGACGGCCAAAGCCCATGGCTACGACAATCCTTTGGGTCCACAGGCAGCTCCATCTTCCAACAATCCAGCCTCAAGTTCCCAAAGGCTCAAAGGAAAAGCGAGGAAAGAAGCTAAGCAAGCAGCACGAGCTCCCGCCGCGCCTGCAGCTCCCAACCCAGCTCCCACCACCACAGCAAAATACACCCTCGCCATTAGGGACTTTATCCCGCTTGCGCAGCACATCGCTGGTCTTCGTGATGCTTCTATCAGAATCCCAAAATTCTTCGAAGTCGCCCTGGAGAGAGTCATTTGGGTCCGCAGTTCTTTCGCGGAGAAGCTCGCAGCAGCAGGTCTGAGTGTCAGCCATGCATCCAACCAGCGACACGCGCATTTCGTCAGCGTCCTGGAAAGCGTACGGACGACGCTCAAGACTTTGCTACCCACGGAGGCATTCAATGTCTCCGCCCTCAAATATGCTTTGCCTTCCAAGGCTCGAAGCAGTGGCACGCCGCTCGACAACTTGTTCGAAGTCTTGGACGTGTACGAGCCCAGCGCAGCATTCCTGGATGCACCCGATATCGAAATTCCTCCCCCGAGGTACACTGTCGAGCAAGAAGAAGATTCACTGCTTGATACCATCGTCGCTATGACGGCCTTGATGGACGACTATGCCCGCATGCGCGCCGAAATCGCGGATCTGTGGGCTCAGTATGAGGCCGGCAAGATGGATCTCGCCGCCGTATCCGTCGCAACTGACACGGCAATCGAGATAGCCCGCGGCTTTGAAGAGGACGTCAAGCCTTTGTTACGAAAGCACGAGGGTGGACTGCCGCAATTTCACCACGACTACTTCGAGGCCCTTAGCAAGACGATGGGCATCAAGATTGGCGCACCGAGGCCCGACAGAGACTACAACTTCAAGGCGTATGACATCGCCAATAGGATCTTCTTCAATCCGCAGTGTCTGGCAGTTGGATTTGTAAAGGCGAACCCGCTCAAGAGCCATGAGACACAATGTTATAATGGCATGTATGGCTGGTACAACGAAGATCTGGCTGGTTCGCCTACGGTGACGCGGGGTCGTGACAAGTTCAACCAGGATAGGACGGCTCTTTTGGAATTATTCTCGGATCTCGTGCTCATGGGCAACAACCCTGGCGCAATTGAGGATCCCCTCACCAAAGGCATGTACGCCATCAGACGAGCCGCGTCAGGCGGTCGTACCCCAGATATCCCGCTTTGGTTCTGTTTCGCAGCACAGCTCTATCTCGACACGTTGAACACTGTCCAGGTAAGCCTCTCCGGAGGTCGCAACAGTCTTGAGCGAAGCAGAACGCTAACATGTCCAGATCGGTCGCGGATGGAACGACATGCGCCGCATGATAACCAGAACGCACGCCACCGTCACCAAATACCTTCCTGCATCCCGGTCCGGGCTCAAACAAGTAGTCGACGATATGATGGAGCGTTGGACCAAAATAGATCTTTTGGCAATAGTACCCCAAAGCCAAGGCCACCCTTACAAAGACTATAAATTCTTCCGCCGTAACCCGCTGTACTGCGGTCTTTGGATCCACAAAGTACGCTGCATGTACCATCGCGAGGGCGTCGAACACGCCGCGACTCCAGGCGGCGTCTTGTACACGGTACAGTTATACCACGCCCTACAAAACGAGGGCCTGCTCGCCAAGGACGACAAATGGGACGATCTCGAGGCATTGTGGAAGATGCACGGCAACTCGACGTTCTTCTTCGGCAGCCCGCCGACCACGTTCGAGGGCTACTACAAGACAGGCGGCATGGCCATGGGTCTCTCGGCAACCAACTTTGCCGCCAACAAACGCAGCAAGAAGCCCAAAGTCGCCGAGCAAAACAGACGTATCATGAAATTCAAAGACGTCACTTCCTGCCTCTTCGTGCCGCGCATATCGCCCGACGGCGACCAGCGCATGCTTACTCCGGAAACAGTCCGTCAGTGGATTACTGATGGCTCGGAAGCTCGTCCCTCCAATTCCAACAGCGCGAGCAACGCTACAAGCCCCAACCCCACGACAACTTCTCTTATCCATGACCTTGCCGTCGCCATCCAGGCTGAGATTCCAGATCTCATGTTCGATTACTTTACGCTGCACGGGAATTGCTGGACCGTCCTCGGGCTCATCAAATCCCGTGTCGCCGAGATTCCAGGCGTAGAGTGGATCCACAAGAAGTTCAAGGTCGACCAGCACAACCTACCATTTGTGGTAGGTGCCGCTTTCGCACAGGCAGCTGGCTACAAAGACCTTGACGAACGTATCGCGCCTTCCACCGAATTGCTCGAGCTGGAGGCTGAGGTCTTGAAGCAGTGGCTGAAGAAGGGCAAGGGGAATGAAGTTGCGGAGAATGCGAAGAAGGAAGTCAAGATGGTGGAGGTTGGTACCGGTGGTTATGAGATTACGGGTAGCAACCCGCGCGCGGATCACGGAGCTTCGAATGGTGGCTACAACGGAAGGAGTAGACGGGCAGTGAAGAGGGGAGATGTAGGGGGGGGATTGGGTGCCATCTTCGACAACATCCTCAGGGAGAGGGGCGTGTCGGGAGGCCCTAACATGAGCCAGGCTGAGTGGGAGACGGCGAGGTCGAGGGGTTCTGTCACCGAAGAGGAGGTACGTCGGGCAATGGACGCGTTTGCAGAGGACGGCTGCCCAACGCAGTGAGTTACTACGCATATGCGTCCAGGCTCGTGGCAATAGAGTGAGTTTGACTTTTCAATGCATTAAGTTATGTATTGATCCCTAACCCAACACTCCGCATCGCATACCCGGCTGCCACTCCTCTCTACACCCTGACCCACCACCTCCACCCCGTGATGCTCACCCTCCCCGCAACGATGACGACACATCCTATCGCAACCATACATCCCGCCCAAACCTGCGCATCCCGATACGCTCCTCCAGCTCTCTGCACAAGCGCCCCCGCAACCGGCGATCCAATTAAACTCGCCAATCCGACGCCAAAGAACCCCATACCGTTCCTCGTTCCTACTTTCCCCATATCTTTCGTCAAGCTCGTCAGCACCGCGGGGAACAAGCCCTGGAATCCCGCACTAAAGAACCCGTATACAACCGCAAAGACATACAAGCCGGGTACTGATTTGACGGCGGTCCAGCAGTACAAGGTGATAGCGGAGGCGATACCGAAGGGAATGAGCGTGTTGTACGGCCCAAGGTACTTGTCCGCGACATAGCCCGGAATCAGCCGACCAAAGACGCCGACACCGTTCATCAGCATAAGCAAATTGACGCTGGTGCTGTACGACACCCCAATCACTTCGCGCGCAAAAGAGGAAATGTAATAAAACGCAAAGAACTGCCCAAAGCAGACAAGGAAAATCCCCGTGATAAACAGCACATAGGGCGCCTCTCTCAACGCACTCAACTCAAACAGCGGCCCACTCTTCCTCGGCGGCAGCCTCGGCCGCAAAAGACTGCAATACACAGACCCAATCGCCAGCATCATAAACCCCATCGCCCTCACCGTCCACGCAAACCCAATCTTCGGCAGCAACTGCCGTGCCACAGTCGGATACACGAGCCCGCCCGTGGCCGACCCGCTAGCAATAATAGCAACAGCAACATTCCGATTCGTACTAAAGTACGTCGTAATCAGGCTCATGCAAGGCGTGAACTGCATCCCGCAACCCAGCCCAAACAGCACGCCCTGCGCGAGGAAAACCTGCCAGTACACGCCCGGCGTGCAGAGGCTCGTCATGAACATGCTGAGCGAGAGGAGCAGCATGCCTGGTATGACGGTCCAGTAGAAGAAGCCTGCGTCGAGCAGCCGCCCGCTGAACATGCCCAGCCCGAAGTGCCCGAACATTTGCATCGAGCCGATCCAGGATACGGCCGACGGCTCCATGCCCAACGTGTTGGTGTAGTAGGACTGGAAGACGCCGAAGGTTGCGATCATGCCCCACGTGTTGAAGACGACGAGGTGGCCCATGAAGGCTTGCGTCCAGGCTTTGAGGCCGCCGTCGGGGGGTGGGCCCGGGTCGATGAGTGTGGCGTTGCTGCGGGTGGTGAGGGTTTTTGCGAGGGCGGTAATGGATTTTCGGGGTGTTTGGGAGATGTGGGTGGGTATGCGAGATATCTCTTCTTCTTTTTCTTCTTTTTCTCTTGCGTCGTTGGCTTCATTTGTGTTGTTCGGGTTATGACGCTGCGAGAACGGAGTCACTGATCCTTCGAGCTGTAGTCCTTTCTCGATGTCCGATATCGCACTGCCATTTTCATGAGTAGACGTTATCATGTTGGACTAATAACTGAAACAGTAACGACTGAATCGAAGAAGTCGTCAGCTTGAGAGCGTTGAGGGCTTGTGACGCAGAAGGGAGCGAGGTGGTGAGGGTTTGTAAGGCATTTCCCAAGATCGACATCTTGAATACTCCGTCGGAGAGAACCCCACCGCTCTTGCATTTTGATGATTGATGGTGGACCAACTTAGACGGTATCGAGGAGCGTTATTGGCTACCCCAATCGAAGCGCATGCACGCCCTGCAACTAGATCGACTTTTCCGTCGGTTATCCGAGGCTAAACCCCTCTTGCCGTTGTGGTACTAGCATGTTAGCTTGGTAATGCGGCGACAAGGCCGCGGAGGGCGTGGACGGGAAAATCAGGTGACTTTGACACATCTGCAGTTGTTACCACTATTTTACAGGCCCGACGGAAGAGTCAGATTTTGACTCGCGGTAATAGGTGGTTTTCATTGGACTCACAGGCATTTACGAGCCCCTCGGCCTAAGTGACACGTTCTATCAGACGTGAAAATACACAGTATGTGGATGTCGTCGATGGCCGATCATTTTCCGCATTATCCATCGGCCGCGGAAGGGTGGTGGTGTACTTTCTACCTGGTAGCGACAACAGCGAGCCTGCAGACGGAACAATACCCGAACACCGAAACCCAATAAGAATCTTGCCGGAATGAGCACCATACCATGCTTTTTTGGACTGGGTAACTCGAGTTGTAATTACAAGTGTCTCGTTCTGAAGATCCAGCACCACCACCTTTCCAGTCATACCATTGAAAAGATCATCAATCTGGACAGAACCTAGATCTGCAGACTCACAATTTTCCTTCCCGGTTTTGTTCCCACTTTTTCTCTCTCTTCTGGGCAAGCATTTGCCAGCCACGTCTTTTCAAACACCACCCCAATTTTTCGTTTGATCCGAGGTCCGGCATACTTCAGACGTCCTTCGCTCGAATGATGGATTGGAAGCATGGCTCCATGAACCCTTCTTCAAGGCCGCAAAGTCGCTCGAAGTCGAAGAACCAGACTTGGAGTCCGTCATCCGAAGCATGATCGCCGATGTTGAGACCAGTCACAAATACTCGATCTGGATGCGACTTCATCCTATCCATCTCAGACCAACCAATGTGGCGAATTATGATTCGCTCGAGGTTTGGAAAGTACATGCGCAAGGGGCGCAGCCAGGGCGACTCGGGATCGCCAGGAAATTGAGAGTCTCGTGCGTGACGTGTCCGCAGAAGTTGGATACTGAGCTCGAGGGAGGTAACCGCTTCGGCTTCTCCGGGAAAGTGGGAAATGAAGCGTGCGAAGCGGCATAGCTTGACAGTACAATGGACGTAGAGAGGGGTGAGCTGGTAAGGAAGCAGGAAGGTCTCGAAGTAGGTCTGGCGGCAGACTAGCAAGAGGTTGAAGCACGATCTCGGTCTGACGAAAGGGAAGCTCAGGGCATATCGGTATATCTTGTTACGCAGTTCCCCAGGGAGGCGTAGAAGAGGGGAATTGGCAGCGTTGTCCAAGGTTGCTCTGGATTCGGATTAGCCACGTACCTTTATCCAGTTCCGGATGGAACATGTACGTATTGCCCCGGGTCTTTGCAATGGTGTTGACGCCCGTCAGTTGTGGGCCCAACTTGAAAGGCATCTCGACGCCGGTTTGTGTTTTGTCCCCGATCCCGTAGGAGTCGTGGACTGGTAGGTCTGGTAGGCGACGAGGAAAGAAGCGAGTGTCAAAGGTTGAGAGTCAACACGTATTACGTAAGTCTGTTTGTGTTGCTAGTTGCGCTACCACTTTCACTCATAATGTGCTCTTGCCCAGTTGGCCCCGTTCTTTTCTCCCTAGATCACTTTCACCGCACACCCACGTTCCAGGTGACTCACATGAGAGGCACGAAGTCCCTCCACCCACAGCTCTCTATGGCAACGGAGTGCCTCTCATTTCCTCCTTTCCACTTGTTGAGTCCCGATCCTGTGCTCTTCAATCCCTTCCGCTAACCCCCCTGCCGGCGGAGATCCGCCCCACGCCATTCTTCCACAACTTTCCACCTTGTCTCTTCAACAACAGCCACTGTGCCGAATAAGCTCCCCAGAAAAGAACGATGATCATCGGTATTGCGATCGCGAAGAAGACCCAAAAATGTCTCTTGCCGAGCGTGAAGTCGTCAGACATGCTGAGGAAGCTTGCCGTGAAGGAAAGCGGCACAAATAAGAACGCAACGCTTGTCAAGCGAACCGTCAATTCTGTACTCCGGGCGGCGTTTTGTGCTTCAAGCAACGAGAAAGCACCCATAATGACGGGCAGAAGAGATTGTATGCGCTCCTGGGCGAGACGCAGGGAAGCCAGGATAGTGGCGAAATCAGCCTCGGTTTCTTTCTTGACGTCTGGCTTCGTGGAACCAGAACGGTTGTGGCCTTTGAAAACCGGTTGCTGCTCGCTGTGGTCGCTACCAGCGTCTGTGTCTATGGTATGGGAGGGAAATGACAGACCAAGGACTTCTGTGTTCCACCTCATGTGTGCAAGATAGAAGTAAATTCTCCGGCGCCATTGGTTCACTTCCGAAAGAGCGCGACGGAGGGTCGTGGCTTCTTGCTGAATGAATTTCGAGCGAGGATGGGGCTCCATCTGCTCGAAATTCAATAGACTTTGTTCCAGTGCGCTAGTGATCCCAACCATATAATCCAATTGCAGATTCCAGTGTGAGGCCACAATGCAAAATACTGGGATGAGGGATTGATGAGGATCAGTCGGAATGAGCTGAGGATCCTTACGGGTGATCCGCCAGTGGCGAGATATCTCATCCAGAATCCGAACTGGAGGTGACGAATCATGGCCCATACCTTTGGCTTCACCATAAGCCCAGAGTGAGAAGTCAAGATAGCCTCCTGAATACGATGAGTTCCGACATGTGATAGGTGTCCAAATTTCGGATGTCCAATTTGCCCAAGGCCGGATCTTGAAGCGAGCTAGAAGTGGTGGATCTACTAGAGTAATGGCTTCCCACCGCCTATCTGAGTCTTTTGGATTGTTCCACCATATGCCCAGATTGCGGCGTATGAGTCCGGTGGATTGCCCTGAGTGGGCCTCCATCGTCGTAACCAATCGAGTCACATTGTCCTGTGTCAAGATTTCGTATACCTCTCGCTTTGGCATGGTGTCCTCAAAAGTGACGACTTCATGATATACGAATGTGCTGAAGTTACCCTTTCTGCGGACTGAAATGACTTGTCGCATGACGTGGTAGCCATGGAAAAAGTGCTGATTCCCGTCGGGGTCGTATTTGAGGTACTCGACGAAGAACCTTGGATCGATATCGAAACGTGCTCCGAGCAAGCAGAGCACATCGAATGACAGATCTTCCACAATGAAGAGGCGACCTTTATAGGATGCGGATGGATTGTTCGAGGATTCGCAGATTCTTCTCAGTTGCGACAAGTCGTGAGTATCGGCCTCAATAACGTCGTCTTCTTCAAATTCCAGTATCTTCACTGTCGTAGGATTCTCTGCTATTTGAGGCAGAGTGTTCAGGATCTTTAAACTAGCGTCTCGGCCACCATGGTGGCGAATTCTCTCGAGATACTGGGTCTGATCGTGCTTCCAGTCATTGTGGCTGTCCATCTTGGATGACCAACATCAATTTGGTAGCGCATTTTTGCAGAGTCCCCATCACGAAGTCATGTATATCGATCAGAATATGGTCTGCTGAGGTCGAATGACGCACAGCTTACAGTCATGGACCAATCATTGACTCAGGCGGTCCTCATATTTCCATCATGCAGATACGAAAGGCGGCACGATTTCCCCTCAAAAACATCGCAGGCTCTCCTCACAGTGTCAAGTCTCAGTGTTTCTGCCTGATCTGGGAAGGGCGGCCAGCGAGGGCGACTGGATCGTATTCGTTGAGACTACACCGTTTTGGGTTAGCGAGTGGCTGTGCCCTTCACTATCGCACGGGTAGCCACACACTACACGGACCATGCAACAGGGCTGAGTGAGTCAATGAAGTTGGAGTCAAAGTCAGGCCAGCGAAGGGCCCAAACATACCTGAGGATAAAAGACGGCCTGAAGTCCCGCTCCACTACCCACCACATCGCAATCATGGCTGTCGAACTCCCAGCGACCATTCAAACATGGGTGGGAATGGTTATGAACAATGGCGAACCCGAGAAACGATCGATTAGAGAAATCGCCCATATCGCCCCTCTCAACGAAAAGAAGCTTGACAAAGCGCTTTCCGCCCTTGTTCAAAACCCAGAGGCGCGCGACGCCCGCCAGTGGATCATTGATGAAGCGGCCCACTACCTTCGACACACCGACAAATTCAAAGAGACTTCTGTCTTCCCAAAGAACGAGCTTCGCAATCGATTTGCGGCAAACCTGAGAGCATGTACATCAAATGTCGGAACCGACGACCTTAAGACCTACATGAAAGACCGGATGCGATTTGATCTCGAGCAAGCAGCCGCGGTCGTTGTTTCGGCGTTCATGCAATGTGGAACCACGGATGACGCGGTACGGTTGATTAAAGAGCTCGGAACTCTCCTGGCAACGAGCTGCATGTGGATCAAGTCCTATAGCGGCCTCCCGATCCAACCGTCCGTGTTCCCGAGCCCAGAACGCCTCGGTTGCAAAATACAGGCGTCTGCGGCAAGGCGAGAGCAAGAGATTATTCCGGCCAAGGATTACGGAGAGCTCGTCCCGCTCTTAATGCGCGTGCGAAGGTGCAAGCCAGACAACCGTTGTCTTCGCATTCCGCGTTGGATGTTCGAAGAAGCCGGCATTGAGGTACCGGAGCCGTTCAAGATGCCAGAAGGTGCCGATATACTGGCGGAAAATCCCCTCGCTGATCGACAGGATGATTCGATCGTGGTGTCGCGTAAGCACTTCCGTGGGATGCAACGACATATCTTCCAGCTGTTCCACTTCTACCGCCCAGAGAAGAAGCATCGCAAGGGCATCAAGAAGTTGCAAGAGAGGGTTCTGTTCGGGGGTTCCTGGATGCCGAAACAAGTATTCGACACGAACAACGTCGCTCTGCTGTGCCATTACTTCTTCCAATTTCAGCGACGCTTACAGAGAAAGGTCGTCGGTAACTACTACGGCGGTTTCCTCGCGAAAGGCGAAGGTACGAAGATTTACCAGAACAATCGCTCCATCAAATCGACCTTTGAGAATGTACTGCTCAAGATCGCTGAATCGAATGAGGAGGGCGTGATTGTAGCCATGGGTACCGACGACACACTCGCATTGATAGACCAGACGTGTCTATTGATGAAGGAGTATGTCGATGTGTATGGCGCCGGTGACACCCAGAACTTGACGTTCAAGAAGGGCCAAGCAGGTGGAAGTGGCCGGGGTCCCGTTGACGATTACAACTTGCTATGCGACGTGCTCTCTGAGCTACGCAAGCGTGCCGGAGACGAAGGAATCACAGAAGTTCCGGGATCGACGTACAAGTTCCTGGCGAAGGACATCATGCATTGGAACAACTCGTGGGAGGACGATGCATTTGCCGGTGGACGGAAGGCTGGGTGGGAGGAGTGGCTGCCAAAGCGAGGGCTTGCGAAGGACCAATCGAAGGATGATGAATGGGACCTTGTAATGAGATAGGTGGCTTGTTCCCACGATGGAATGCGAATGTCGGAGTGGTTGATGACGAGACCTTGGCAGCCTGCGGTGCTGTTGCTGTCGCTCAGCTAGTCCAGAATCAGTCTAGCTTGGCGTCCTGAAATTCATGAAATCGAAATCTTAGGAACTTACATATGCATTTCAGCCTTGTTCCATCATCAATGCGTCTCTTCTCAATTTCAAAAAGTACTCTGCTATATCCCCGGTCTCTCTTTGTGGGACACTGTTCGTCACGCTTCTGTCCTCTCATGAATGGGCTAGAGGTCGCTATGCGTTGAGGTGCTCAGCCTTGTTCGTTCCCGCTGGCACCTAATCTGCCAGACATCCTGTACTCCCGTCGTGCTTTCAATTTCATAGTTATCTACATCTGGCAAAAGATCGACGCCCAATAAGAGGTGTCTACACCTTCGCCCTAAGAACATTAGATCAACTAGCCGCTTGTAATGGGCTGTAACACACGTATAGAACTCGCCGTAGCTCTTATCTTTAACTTCCCACTGGTACTATCTGGTCGTTCGTTCAGTCTTCTTATCGGCCGTCTAAGGGTAGGTGTCTCAAAAGACGAAGAAGCTATGTGGTGGCTTAACCCGCGGCGATAAGCCACTAGAGTCGCGCCCATTCCAGATGATGTCTTTATATGTGATCCAGCGTAGGTTCTTTGGAACTCGAAACGTGAGAGTTCTTTGGGAAGTTCAACCGCCACCATCTGAGGTACATGGAAGCCTGGTGTTGGAGATGCCAGTATCGAATGGAGCGGCTGTAAAATACTTATCCTCACGAGCTGCAATAAACTTTGCGAGGATCTGGAGTCCAATCAGGAGTACCGATTGCTCTAAATAGGTAATCTCGTTGTTCTATCGGACGTTGGAGACTGTGATAGAGGCAAGGTTGTTCGAGTGTCGAGCTCTACATATGCATCTGGTTTCGCTTCGCCATTCCAGAAGTAGTACAGTCTAGCGAGGAAGGTCGGGGTAATATCCCTCACCTTTGAAACGCCTCACCATTATCATTGGCTGTCCACCATATAAATGGCAGCAGAGCACTAGCTTTCATAGGATCCCGAAAACATGGCGTTCGCGACCCAGTACGACACTGGGAGCTGTCCCATTGTGCGGCAGCTCGCCAACCCAGGGGGTCACGTTACCATGCATGGAGCTCAGCTCTCGGTAGCCCGAGCGCCCATGGCTTGCAAATTTGTCAATCTCGTCAGGCTGTTCCAATCGTGGACGCGTGGTAGGAACTCGTGCTCGTCTAACTCTAAAGACTCGATCGTTGGTCACGCCATGTCGGTTCATGAACGATTTCGTCACGCTCACTCTTACTTATGCACCATTCATTACCCTCAGGCATTTAGCACCATCTTCGACAGACTTTACAAACTAGAGAAACCATTGCTGTTGCCTAGTATCACCATGTCCTCTTCACCTCCCCGTCACCGGATCACCGTGAGAATACCAGTATCCGACGAAGAGTCGCCGCTACCACCCACGCATTACCAACGGTCAGAGCGTTTAGTCAAGGATATTCTCGAGGATTTTTACCATAACGGACAAGGACGTGGGATTGTTCAGAAAAACAAGAACAGGTTGAGATTTATTCGAACACATCCACGCGAGGATTGGCATACCTTATTAGATGAAACAGCACACGATCATCTTCACATTCATGCAGCGGATAATGAAGAATACGAACCCAGGGAGGCAATGTACATGAATCAATTGAGAGAGATGGAAGCGGAAAGACTGGCAAAATATAGAGGGATAAGTTCGCGACACAATCCTCGAGAGGCTCGTGGGGAGGATGGCTATCGAACAAGGGACAGGGGAAGGAGTCGGAGTCGGAGTCAGAGTCGCCTTAGGAGTATGAGTGTTTCACGACATGATAGACATGCATCAATGCATCATCCCCACCGTCCCCAGGGTCGCAGTGGATACAAATCGAGGACTATTACAGGATCAGACGAGGTTAGATGGCATAACAAGTATGTCCCACTTGGTGCTAATTCTCCGGGTGTGCATATAGCTGATCGTATCACCAGTATCTGGTACTTTCTCACCGATGAAGGCCATGTCTGTGCACATTCTGGCATCTACAGAGAGCGCCAAGGCAATTTTTATCTCAGGAATCTACTACGGACTCACCATGCTTTGCTCCGCCGTCGTCGACGTTGGAAACCACTCCGAGAGGTCTCGTTTGCCTACTTCCATTTGGTGAGTGGTCCTAGCCCACGAGGGCGTACGTGTAGTCGTTTTCTAACGCTCGTAGTTGGAATGCGTGGACGAACGGCGCGGCGTATGGGAGCTGAGGGATTCGGCCGAGATCGTCGAAACGTCAAATGAAACATTGACAGGCAAGTCAGTAGTAAACCATTTCCGGTACATGATGCATCACCCACCAGATGGAGACTCTTGGTCCCGGTTGTTGGACTTCCTGTTCACCGAGGGCGAGTATCATGGGTCTGACTTCATCATCGGCGTCCAAATTATCGAGGGTATCAATACGAGGTAGACGAAGCCTTCAATCTCGGACAAACTACTGGCTAACTTCCCAAAAGGCTCGTCTACGCCCTTACAGTGGTCTGTATTGTCTGCAGCACAACGGTGGGGGTTGTGTACAGCGCCATTACGAAAGCGGTTGGCGATGGATTCAGCCTGGCAGGTTACTGTATAGCTGCACTAGGGTTTTTCGTCGCTGTCGTTGCTGCTGGGGAATATTTAGGCCTAGAGTCCATGGATTCGTTCAGCGAGTCTGACTGGGCTGGTAGCGATCGCTTGATGTTAAGGGTAACCCCAGATAAAGAGATGCGTAAATCACAGACTGTGGATACGTAGCGGAGGAGCCCCCGCACGTATACTCTGGGGCGGCCTTTGTGGACATGGCCCTTGGATGATCTGCAGAGAAGTTGATCCGTTTCGTCGCAGGTTGATCTCAGGAAACGGACACATTTGTTTCAGTTATGTAGTATGTACAGTGAAGAGTGCATTGACGCACTGTTAGGCCCCCATGATTCAAAGTATCCAATGCATGCACTGACGTGTCTGAGTATGTCTTGAAGTCAGCTCAAAGCAAGAGGAGGGAAAGACGGAACGCAATCTAGTGATCCAGAAGCATTTAAACGAGATGTAAAGATGATATTAGAATTAAGAACTAGATGAGACACACTGCGATACTCTACCGAAAGATGAACGAAAGGAGAAACGGGCTCAAACGGAAGACAAGCGATTGACGGGAATGAAGAAATGCATAGGAAGAAAGAAAGAAAACATCGCAATTTGGCCCCTACATCCTTTCAGTCTTCTTATCGCCCGTCTAGGTGTCTCAAAATACGAAGAGGCTATGTGGTGACTTACGGTAACCCGCGTCGATAAGGTATTAGAGCCGCGCCAAGACGATGCCTTTATATATGAACCGATGTAAACTCTTCGGAACTCGAAACGTCGGGAATTCTTCGGGAAAGCCACCGCCGTCGTTTCTCCGGTATACGTTCTAGCGGTCCAACGACCTACCACCAATTGGACTGACACCCGCAGCCTTGTTCAACAGGCAGTTGCGCCAGAAGCAATTTTCCCGGGAAGGCTAAGAGCTTGGATTGTCGTCATTGAGCATGAGATGGACAAGGCTGGATGTAAATTACCGGGCCCCCAAAAGAAAAGCTGGACTCAACATGCAAGCCCTATAACCTAAGATCCCCACTACGGGCTCTGGGCTTCCGCACTCTGCTCTGTATAGACATCTCTGACTACCAGTGAGCTTCTCATACACCCTGTTCAACTGCAACCGCAAGATGGGATGGCTCTTCCCTCTTTGCTCTCAGGCATGGTTCAGCCTCATAATCCTCGCTGGCTCGTCAATCCGAGTCAACGCCGAAATCTCCTCAGCGAGTTTTATATACCCCTCAGCGACCATAAACAGCAGTACCTTGCGACATAAACAAATCCCACGACGACAGTCTTCACATAGTATACTAGTCTGGTGGATGTTATAGGTGAAAGCTGACAATTCGTCCAATTATAAGCCCCGCCTCTTCGCTACAAATTTCGCCGGCATCGCAATCGAGTCCCACGAGTACGCTCACGATGATTGATACACCTGCGCCTAGCGGAGGTCTCACTGGAGGTTCAAAAGCAGGAACCTCAGTCGGCGCCTGCAGGGCGTTCTGGCGATAGCAGGAGGTATATCTCTTTTCCTACGATATCGCAGAAAGGTGCGGGAAATGGAAGCTCGGTTACATACCGTGACCAACGCAAACGCTACCCTAGCTCACGGACACTGTCAAATCGGCCAATCGGCGCCGCCCTAGGTACATGAAAGCCCCGTGTTGGAGCTAGCGGTGTCGAATGGAGCAGTCTTCAAGTACCCGCACGAGTTACAGGAGAACTTTCTAGGGTTCTAAGATGCGGATGATAACTTCGAGTGTTTCCTTAGTCCCTTCTCTGCGAATTTGGGGTATGATAAAGTGCCCAGAGTCAAGAAAGCTCCTTTTTTTTTTTAACCTAATCTGCTACTTACAGATTGACCGAAAAATTGATATACCCAGCGACTGGGGGCTACAAAATTCAATCCTGTCTTACCACATAACTATTCAATCCAATTAATCGAATGATATCAATCATATGTTATAGATTCGATGCTGTCATGAGAAAGCATTGAGTAGTCGAATCGCTCCATGAACCGGCCCAGTCCACGATGTATCGGCAATACAATGAATAACGCAGCTAATCGCCGAGCTCAGCTCATGATAGCCCAGAGCTCCGTGGCTTGCAGATGGCGTTCGTCTCCTGAGTTCTTGCCTTTTATTTTGTGTTCGCCAGTTCAGCTCAACTTTTCGAAGGTCACGCCATATCGGACCATGGCTACCACTCCGGTATTAAGCATTTAGACTTTGTCGCAATCATCGCACTACACTAATTGCATTTTCCCTGCACGCCTGTTTCCGGAGACGTTTCCCTTGGTCGTACACTGCCATGGCCCGCCGCCAGCATCGGCCCTATCCCGGGATTGAAGTCTAGTCCACATCTGGCAGCGACACGACTGACTCTGAAAACGAACGGTACAGCTTCCACCACAACATACGTCCACTACGAAGCCCTCCTTTGGTCCATAGCTACCCAGTTCATCACCATCCGGTTCATCACCATCAAGTCCATCACCATAATCCACAGCCCATTCCACGAGCCAACATCGTCAGACAACTCCTTGAAATTTTCTACGAGAACGGCAAGGGACGAGGCGTCCTGCGGCGCAATGCGATGCGAAACAGATTTGTTCGATCGCATCAGACGGAAGGCTCTCATCCTGTTATACGTCATTATCGTCGTAATTCTGATGGAGTCGAACCCGCAAGAGGGTGGGGGATGCAAAATAGTAGGCGCACAGGAAGTCAAATTGGCAGTCGCAACGGGAGTGTCAATTATGAACAGCCTGACAACCTCCGGCCTGATTTGAACATACCGTACGATCACACCCTAGGTGAGCAAGGGCGTCGTCGAAGCCCCGGGCCCAGTCTCAACAGGGAAGCCAACAATGCAAGCTCGGACGAGCTACCATTAGACCACAATTTCATGCCGCCTGACAGATCCGAGGAGCGAGAAAGTCATCGGATTCCCAACCATTTTCGCAGCCGTAATGGAGATGCCAGCGATGCCAGGACTCCCTTCCCATGGCTTCACGTGGAGACATTCAACCTTAACACCGCATCCGGTGGAGGACACACACAGCGCGATCCCACACCTCCAATCAACCCAAGCGGCGGTCACTATGGCGGTACACCTGGAGAGTACGTTGAGACTAGAATGAAACGTGCGGCTCCAAGACTGGAACGCTGACACATCATAGAGTCTGGTTCTTCCTTATGGACGAAGGGCACATCTGCTCTCACAAAGGTTTCTATAGGGAGGGCCATAAGAACATGTATCTTAGAGATCTGCTTTTGGAATACCACACTCTCCTCCGTCGAGGCCGGCCCTGGAGGCCGCTTCGCGAGGTTGCCTTTGTGTATTTCCATTTGGTGAGTTTAGTAATCACATGGCACTACCGCATTCTGAAGCTCATAGTTCGAATGTAAAAATCCCTGTTGCGACATCTGGGAGCTCACTAAATCGGCGGAGATTAATGAGATATTCCGTAACACGATAACGGGTAAACCGGCTCAGAACCATTTCCGGTATATGATGCGTCATCCGTTTAAAAACAGATCTTGAACCATGCAGTTGGATCATAAGATTCACCGAGGAAAAAAACATAAGCATGACTTTGTAGTTGGTGTCGAGATTATCGAGGGAGTAAATACGAGGTAAGCGGATATTTGGTATGTTGATCGCGTCGTGAAGTTTAATAATGCCGTAGGCTCGTCTACGCGATAGCTATCATCGGCGTCGGACTCATTATAGTGGGAGGCGTTGTATACAGTGCGATCACTAAAAAGGTCAGCGATGCGTTTACGACTGCGGGTTTTAGCATAGCCTGTTTCGCATTCCTAGTCGCTGTTATTGCTGGTGGGGAGCATCTGGGGTTAGAATCCCTTGATTCGTACGGTGAGTCGGAGCTGACACCAGGCGAAAGGTTGACAGGAAAAATTCTCCGAGACGAGGAAAAGCACAAGCCGGTACATTTGGAGGTTTAGCCGGGAAGGCGAGTTCTAGAGACGCCTTAAGTCGGAATAGTTCATCATGGTCGTGATTAGATAATGAGGGAACTAAGACTTGGATGTTTAGCTGTCCACTGAAAGCAATTGTTGCACCACAAAACGTAATGCAACGCAAAAGTTGAGATGTAATTAGAAATTATGCAAGGAAGATTTTGTGAAATGATGAGAAGAAGTACCATGTAACAGTGAGACAAACAAACGAGAGGGAAAGGTAAAGGAAACAAAGGGAAGGCCGTCAACATGCCTACTCGACGAGACAAGACAATGACCGAAGACAAGCGATTGACGGGAATGAAGCAATGCATAGAAGAAAGAAACATCGCAATTTGACCCCCACATCCTCCGGAGCTTGACGCAAAAGGAATGTGCGGTACGCCTGGACCCGAGTAACTCTGTGGCGGGTCAGCCCTGCGGTTCCTAGCCGGTAGGAGAATTTAGCGCTTTACCCCGGAATGATGATCATCAATCCAACCTCTATCCATCCTTCAAAACATATTTGGAGTTAGGCGCGGCTTGCGATGGAAAACGTCGAGCAGTTGGTGGCTTCCACTTTCGATCCTCTACCTCGCGCCACATGCTGAAGGAAGCTCACATGCAGAGTTGAGCCACCTCCAGCACGCGCGCGAGTATTCGTGGAAGCTGGTGCCACACATTCCTCCTCGGTATCCGTTCTCACTCGACAATTCATGCCTGATCCGCCTCGTTCATGGACAGTAGATTGATCGGGTTTGCCGACCATCGTTGGTGGCTGCTACGGATAACGATGCCGGAGGGATCGCCGTCCCTGGAAGGCCCATATCCGATGGGCGCTTATCCGCTATAGGATCCTCCCGAGCTCGAAGCCGGCGTGTTGCTGCTAGAGGAACATGTGTGACCGTCCAGTTTCGGCTGTCCGCATGAAGGACACTTTGGTGGCGGTGGGAAAGAACTTTGCATGACGCCCATGGTGAACGGTGAAGACAGAGTAAACGGTGAAAGGAGCAGAGTAGACGAGATTGAGAAACTTGAAGGATGAGTATTGACGGAAGTATCGATAGAGATTGATGGGTATCGAAAACGAATGGAGATACTGGCGAGATTGAGGTCCTTGAAGCGAGTGGAATTGCTGTCTGATGAGACTGCACATGGTGTCGTCTTCAACCTACCTTTATACAACTACTTGTGACTCCACCCTTGGTGGTTAGCAGAGGGATCAATAGTAGCAGAACTGGCAACAACAAGCCGCGAGATGCAACTCGTGCCTGAGACATCATCACCGTTTCATGCAGGTCGATTCCGATAGGACAAAGAGCCGTGATCCGCCAACCATTGAAGGAGGTGACTGTGAGTCGTTCGCGAGCACCGCCCCAGGCACTGGTGGAAGGATTGTGCAAATATCTCGTGTTGAGGTGGAAGGGCTCCAAACGCGAGGTGCAGGATCGGATTACGAGATGGGGCCAAGGAATTAGCGAGGCACCCTTGCTGCGCTAACCGTATACATGGTACTACCTTCCGGTCAGATCTACGTCACTGCAGAAGACTAACGCGTCCACTTTCCCGAGCTTGCTTCCTTCCTAGGCGTCAACACCGCAGTCAAACACCATGATAGCCCCATAATGGCATCTGCGAGCGACGTCCTCACGCTCGTGAGCTCCCTTGCGCTCCGAATCAGTATCTACATCTTCCTGCGATGGGTGCGTGACTCGATTGCCTGAACTCCTCCCCAATTTATTGGCCCTCAGCCCCAGAGCCTCTGCTAACTATTGATTACTCCAGATCCCGACCACGGTTAGTCACCCGTAGTCCCTCTACGACAGCTTAGCCTCACGTTCACCTCTAACGAGAATATTCCTAGGCTGTTCCACCGCTCGCAGTCGCTCTGACCCTAGTCTACGTACCATCGTTCTTCCTCAGCCTCCAGGACACGGCGCCGTTTAAGGTAATATCCGACGAGCTCAATATAATCGTCAAAGATACGGTGGCATCTGGCGATGGCTCTACCTCTGACTCTGAGGTCGAGTTGTTGGATGGCGCCGAAGATGGGCCGTTGCAGGAGCTGGACGTGGAGGAAGAGATAGAGTACGAGGAAAGGCAACCGAAGATACTGCGGACCCTGCTCACGGGCATGCCGAGTCCTGCTTCGATGCTATGGAGCTGGATCACGTTCGGCATCAACATGGCTTTGATAGCTATGGCATTGGATGTAGTGTATCGCGCTCCCCTGCTGCATCCGAACCACCACGCGTCTTTCGGTCGCGTCGGGTACATCTCCCCGAACACCGCGAACATTCTCGTGCGAGAACCCTATGCGTATGACGTTAAGGTGCTCTATAGGGCAATTGACGGTCATACACATTCGTGGGCACACCAAACACTCCCAGCGAGTCAGCCGGACTACTGGCTCACGAACGACACCGACTTCACTGCAGTCATAAAACTGGACCGTCTCCGCTCGGATACCGCGTACGAATATGTCATCGAGACATCGAGTGGCAACACGACGGGCGCCTTCACAACACCGCCCCGGCAAGGACAGGTCTCCCTGCTCAAGGACAGCAAATACACGTTCGTCCACTCAAGCTGCATCAAGCCCCGCGTACCTTACTCGCCGTTTCAGCACCCGCTAGAATTCCCCGGCATGAAACACCTCGCTAGATGGTTGCCTGAACTCCGGCCCTACTTCATGCTCTTTCTGGGCGACTTCATATACGTGGACGTCCCCTATCGCCAAGGCCAAGAGGCAGAACACTACCGCCGCGAATACCGTCAAGTCTACTCGTCCCCCTCATGGCCGGCCGTCAGCGACAATCTCCCCTGGATCCACGTCATCGACGACCACGAAATCGCCAACGACTGGAGCGGCAACGTCACCGGCCTTGCCGTGCCCGCATACGACGCGTTTATGCACTATCACGCTGCCGCGAATCCGCCCGCTCATCGACCCGGCCACACCTACTTCAGCTTCACGCAGGGCCCCGCGCAATTCTTCCTCGCCGACACGCGTCGCTACCGCAGCCCAGAGAACAGCAACGCGACCGACGAATTGAAGACGATGCTTGGGGCTACGCAACTGTCAGATCTGCTCGCCTGGTTGAGCAAGCCACCCCCACGCGGTGTCCACTGGAAAATCTTCGTCACCGGTGTGCCCTTCACCAAGAACTGGCAATTCGGCTCCGAGGACACTTGGGGTGGCTACTTGTTCGAGCGACGCAAGATCCTCGAAGCTGCGTGGGAGCTCAGCTCATCGCACGGCGTCGGCGTCGTGGTGCTCAGCGGCGACAGGCATGAGTTTGCGGCTACGTCGTTCCCGCCACCCAGGGAGTCGGAGTGGCCTGTCAGCGCGACGGTGCATGAATTTAGTACCAGCCCGCTGAGTATGTTCTACCTCCCTTTTCGCACGTATAATGAGGTGGATGATGGGGATGTGTGTATCAAGTACCTGCCGGATGGCAATAGCAAGTTCGGCGCGGTGGAGATTACAAACCCAGAGCACAGCGAGCAATCTCTCCTCAACTACCGGCTCTTCATCGATGGGAAGGAGGCGTGGTCACATGTCATTTCGACGCCGCCGGCCAGAGATGGAAGCAAGAGGGCGAAAGATGCGGTGTGGACGTGATCTCAATATAGACATCTGCGGGTGCGGCTGGAGCGGAGAGTTGCAGATAGAGGTCAAAATCGCGAGGTGGACGTGAGATCGCAACAATTACCCTACGTCGTATTGTCAACGAGCAGAATCGACAGCAGGAGGCTGAAGTGCCCGTGAAGGTTTGCTGCCTTACTCAGGTGCAATAAATGGCAAGGCACAATCTGCCATCGATGTCGCGTAATTTCCTTATTTGCATCGGGAATTTTCTCGTTTCATGTAGAAGCGAGGACTATCATTGGGTGGTGTTTTTGGGGGCATATATGCACGGTATACTCGGGTCCATGGCCAGGGTACGCAGATGGGGTGTCAGCACATAGGGCTGAGCATCACATAGATCGGATCCGGCACGTCATAGCTAGCGGTATAGATTTATTTGAACGTCGGTGCACGCCTGGGTACTTTTTGCGGAATTTTATCCTAATGCGGTGGTTTGTTCGTATATTCGCCTATATCCGAAACGGGTTGGATGTATTGGTATCGAGAGTATAGCAAGGCCGGACTCACACAACTCTTTTGGGATGTATATTGACAGCCGTTGAGTCATTGCAGTTCCAGTAGAGAGAGGGAGCTATTGAGGGTATTGCTCAAGCCCACTTCTTGCGCGCCTGTTCTTCGTCTGGTTTACTCCACTCGCGCGGTAGCACGGCGAAGACGAGATAACTCGTATGCGTCTTGAGCTCTGGCTCCGTCCTGTGCACTAACCTTCCCTCTTTGAACAGGTTTCTGTTCTCTAGGTCTTTCTTCGCCTGCTCAAGGCGATCGTGTTTGCTCGGCGGCAAGCCCTCTAGTCTCTTCTTCCTGCCCGCTTTCGCATCTGCTTCACCATCCTCACCTCCGGCTCCCTTGACGACTTTCTTCCCTCGTTTCCGTGCTTCTGCTCTCCGCATAACCTCCTCCTGCTTTTCCTTCTGCAGCCCGTGGAATACCTTGGCCCTGCCCTCTACGTCTCGTAGTCGCTGCACGGCTTCTTGTACGGTCGCTGGACTTGCATTTGCGCCGCGTAGACCTTCTTCTTGTAGACCAATGCGCTCGCGGCGCACTTCTAGACGCTTTGATTGTAACTCGGCCATTTGGATGTCGAGCCATCCGAGGGCACGCAGGGCGGAAACGGTGCGAGAGACTTGCTCGATGCAGGGGCTGAAGGTGCATATGCGGGTTGCGCTGTGAGGATTGAGGGGGGTGCGGAAGGGTGGTGCTTCTGCGTTCGCAGGTTCGGAGGTTGAAGGCGCGTCATTCGGTGCCACAATCGAGTTTAGTATTGCGGCGGAAGGGCGTGACCTAGTGAGGTGTTTGAGGGCTAGCCAGGGCGCAGGCAGATCGAGGAAGACGACGTCGGCGCAGGGCTCGTCGCCGTTCGCAAGGCAGAAGCCGTCGGCGTAGACGTCGCGATTCGTGACTGTGACTAGATCATCTAGGCGATGCTCTTTCAGCTCGCTCTGCAACTCTTGGGCGCGAGGCGCGTGGTATTCGAAGCTGTATACGCGCCCTTGTCTCTTCTTGCGGCCCTTCTGGGATGAGGGCGCGGCGTTGCCGTTGGGCTGGATCTCTTCTGGGTAGCCGTTGAAGACGGCGCGCACGGCGGCATGCGTGAAGCTCCCACTGCCCGCGCCTGCTTCTATCACATGATCGCCGGGGCGTACCCGCAGTTTCTGCAGGATGTAGCTGTAGTCTGGTGTGTATACGACCTGCGTCCGATGCGGAAGACATAGCGTCCAGGTCTCTGGTGTAGGAGGTACGAGGTGCGCGAAACCACTGGCTGCCGTCGCGGCCTTTATGATCTCCTTCTTCGCTCGTGTTCCATCCTTCTCCGCATTTTGATCCACATCCTTGCCGCCTTTTTCCGTATGCTGGTGCTCCTCCCGGGTATCCTGTTTCTGCTTCTTCACCTTCTCGCCCTTCCCTATCTCGGCGGCTTTGCCCTCATCATTTTCATCTCTCTTCCGCTTCTTGTTTTTATGGCCGCGCGAGCCAGTATCGACGACGGACGCGAGAATTTGCGAGCCCCAGGGCTGGTTGACAAGGGTACTGTGAGGATAAGAGCCAAATCGGGTGTTTTCGACTTTGCCTTCTGCGTATTCGGTGGAAGCGGAGGTGTCGAATACGGCCGGGAGTAGCTGATCGCGCTTCAGCTGAAGAATACCGAGATTTTCGGGCGTCGAATGTGTTCCCGCATCGAGAAAGGGCGAAGGTGTTTGCGCCATTGGGGGAAGCGAAGGTCGAGACTTGTACGTGGATGCAGCTCTAGAGCTCCTAGAAATTTTTGGCGGGATGGCGGGGAACGCGCCAAGACCACCGAGGCGGCAGGGGTCTGGATCGCAATTGATGAACGTGACACGACACCTTCAGCCTTTGCCTGACTCACCCTCGCGATTCTGACTCCTTCCCTCTTCTCAATATACCCAAACGTTTTCTTCCTTCCCGTCACTCCTTCCTCTCTGCGTTGTTTGGCCGTCATCTTGATGGTCATTGGATTCTTCTCTTTGTCGCCCAGAACTTCTCCCCTCCTCTTATTCAGGAAAAGTCACAGAAAACAATACTTTCAATCGGTCTGGAAAGCGACCATGGCTACCCCGGCGCGCACGCAACCGCCATGGAAGCAACCCGAATCCACAGCGCCCGCAAAGCTGAAAGTTTGGAATTCGTTAACCCGCTCCAAGAATGACTTCGTTCCTGTAGATCCTGAGGGCAAGGTGGTAAAGTGGTACAACTGCGGTCCGACAGTCTACGACGATGCGCATCTAGGGCACGCGAGGAATTATGTCACGCTTGACATTTTGAGGAGAATCATGTCGGGATACTTTGGCTACAAGCTGAAGTTTGTGCAGGTTGGTCCATGGCTGGCATGGCCCATCGATGAACTTGCTAACGTGGGATAGAATATCACAGATGTCGACGACAAGGTACTGGGTACCTAATCTATCATGTTGACTTATGCTTAAAGCCCGTAGATCATATTAAGAGGTCGCCAACAGCATCTTCTTGGAGAATTCAAAGCGAAGAATGCAACATTGTCGCAGGATGTCCAAGACACGACGCTCAAGGCATTTGATGCGTACATCAAGAAGAACTTGCCACTGCTGAGTTCGGATCTGAAACCCGAGGATTTCAACAAAGAATCCGCTGAGAAGTATGCCGCTGTGATCGCAGGCAAGGCCTTGGAAGGAACGGGACCGCCGGGCGACAAAGAAGCTAAGATCAAGATGCACCTGAGGACCGCGGGGACAGCAGCGACTACACTTTTGGCACCAGCGGAAGAGACGCCGGAAGATGTCGCTGAGTTCTGGGCAGGCGCTGAAGATGTGTTACTCCCCTATCTGGACTCGTTGTATGGCTCCTCGCTGGATGCGACGAACCATGGCATTTGGACTGCTCTCACTAAACGCTACGAGCAGAGGTTCAACGACGACATGGCCAATCTCAATGTTTTGGAACCCGATGTCGTTACGAGAGTCACAGAATACGGTGACCAGATCGTTGAATTTGTGGAGAAGATTGTCGCCAATGGTTTCGCATATCAGACCTCCGACGGATCAGTGTACTTTGACATTGACAGCTTTGAAAAAGTATCTGGAAACCATTACGCACGACTCGAGCCCTGGAACCGGACCAACAAGGATCTCCAGGCAGATGGAGAGGGCGCTCTAACCAAGAAAACAACCGAGAAGCATAGCGACAGCGATTTCGCGTTGTGGAAAGCAAGCAAAGCAGGAGAGCCGGCATGGAAATCGCCATGGGGCCCAGGGAGACCCGGTTGGCATATAGAGTGCTCGGTGATGGCGTCCGATCAACTGGCCGAGCGGATGGACATTCATTCGGGAGGTATCGATCTTTGCTTCCCCCACCACGACAACGAGCTCGCTCAGAGTGAGGCATATTGGTCACGGGAGGGTGGCCACCAGTGGGTCAACTACTTCCTTCACACAGGTCACCTGTCGATATCCGGAAGCAAAATGTCAAAGTCGCTGAAAAACTTCACAACCATCCGCGAGGCTCTCTCACGAGGAGATTGGACGGCGCGATCGCTCCGAATAGTCTTCCTGCTTGGCGGTTGGCATGATGGAATTGAGATAACGGATGACATGCGAAAAGCAGCATCAACCTTCGAGAGCTACGTTTCGAACTTCTTCTATAAGATCCGCGATTTGGAAGTGCACCCCAACGGAGAATCTGGCTCCGAAGACGGCAAGCTCAAAGCTGCCTTCGATTCAACAAAGGGCAAGGTTGATGCCGCATTAGCAGATTCGTTCGACACCCCAACGGCGATGCGGGCGATCTCATCTCTCATCACGGATTACAACTCGGCCACCAAAAACGTCTCCGATACCGTATCTTTTGACATTGCTCGCTGGATCACTAGATTACTGCGGATCTTTGGGCTTGACGGCAAAGCGGACCCTGAAGATGGTGGTATCGGCTGGTCAGGCATTGACATTCCATCCGAGGCCAAAGAGTTCGTCTACGCCGTCTCCCGTGAACGTGACGAAGTTCGCCAACACGCTATTGCGGGGGACCTCTCGGATGAAGTCCTCACGTCCATCATGTCGAAAGACAAGGCGGCTAAGCAACAAGACATGGCCGCGCTTCCCTATGCCGAGGTTCTATCCACCTTCCAGGAGAGTGTAAAAAGCCTCGCCGAGAAGAAGGCACCCGCGAAAGACTACCTCGCCCTCTGCGACCGATTGCGAGACCTCGATCTCTGGAACCTGGGCATCTACCTCGAGGATCGGGAGAATGCACCTGCCATGGTGCGTCCCGTAGACGCGGAATTGCGCGCCCAGCGAGAGCAGAAAGAGGCCATTGCTCGCCAAAAGCTCGAAGCTAAGCAGAAGAGAGAGCGAGAAGAGGCCGAGAAGAAGGCGAAGCTCGCGGAACAGGCGAAGATCAACCCGAAGGACATGTTCAGGACTGAGGAGTACAGTGCTTGGGACGAGGAGGGGCTGCCGACCAAGGACAAGGATGGTGCGGATGTGGCAAAGGGAAGGATAAAGAAGATGAAGAAGGAATGGGAAAAGCAGAAGAAGCTGTATGAGGAGCATTTAAAGGGCGTGGGAAGTTCATAGGTGCTAGACTTGGCGGGGTGCCATGTGAAACTTTGCTATAGAACAAAAGTCCTGATGAGTTCCCAGTGCCAACGAAGCATAATAGCATAACGATCCGCTTTTATCCAGACTGTGACTCCAAAATGCACTGCTCCGTGATTAGTCGCAGAGCTCGGACTCGTCTCGTATTCTTTCCTTTTGAAGCTTGAGCACAGACCAGGTGGAGCTAAGCAACGGCGTCATTTGACGACCGCCCGCAGCAACCATCCACTACTTGCATCTAGCAACCACTCCCTCTCCACTGTTGTATGCTAGGTCTGCGGCCACGCCTCAAAGCCCGACCCTCCCTCCTCGACCTCGTCCGCCGATCCAGCATCGACGCCCTCTCGCAGTCGCACACGCGGTTAGAGAACCTCGAGGCAGATACTAGGCCGCTGCATATCCCGCTGCCAACATCGCGGCCAGCGTCCCCCGTCAAGCAAGACGTCGATATTGTGGTTAGCCCACCACCGCTAAGTCCGAAGGAAGATCGTAGGAAGCTTGACGAAGTAAAGGACGTCAAGATGCCACCCGTGAGTTTGATGGAGGAGGGGTGGGTGCACAGAGCTGACGGCGGGGTGGTAGAAACAGAATGCAGTTGCCGATGATGAGAGCCAGCATGGTATGTCAGGATCCATCAAATGCTCGATTTTTGTATGAGAGCTAATATGTTTTGAAGGCTCTGTCTTTTCCGTCTCCGGGTACGTCATCGCATAGCCGATTCGAGGACTTTACTGATAGCGTAGTCCCGTCATTGTGGCCGAGAACATGATTGGATGTGCCATGTACGAGCTTGTAGGTGTCTGAAGAAGCGGCCGTCAATTCGAATGTTGACAATGGCAGGTCCGCGTCAGCCACGACAACTTGGTCGGCGAAGTCATTCGACTCGAGGCCGATAAGGCCACGATCCAGGTCTACGAAGAGACTGGTGCGTCCGATTCCTTCATATACATGGATTGAAAGCTGACTGGTGATCTAGCTGGTGTCACCGTCGGAGACCCCGTGTACCGGTCAGGAAAACCTCTTTCCGTCGAGCTCGGCCCCGGTCTCCTGGAGACCATCTATGACGGTATCCAGCGCCCGCTCAGGACCATCGCAGACGAAGCCGACACCATCTACATCCCCCGCGGCGCCGCAACCCCCGCTCTCGACCGAAAGAAGAAGTGGGATTTCACACCCGGCAAGTACAAGGTCGGAGACCACATCACAGGTGGCGACGTCTTCGGCACCGTCTTCGAGAACAGTCTCTTCAACGAGCATAAGATTCTCCTGCCTCCGCGCGCCAAGGGCACGATTACCCGTCTTGCGGACAAGGGCAGCTACACTGTTGCGGAGAAGATTTTGGAGCTCGAGTTCAATGGTGTCAAGAGCGAGTATAGCATGATGCACCAGTGGCCCGTCCGTGTGCCGCGTCCGACGTCGGAGAAGCTGTCTTCGGATCAGCCGTTGATTGTTGGACAACGTGTGTTGGATGCGCTTTTCCCTAGTGTGCAGGGCGGTACTGTCTGCATTCCGGGGGCTTTTGGATGCGGAAAGACTGTTATTAGTCAGTCGTTGTCGAAGTTCTCCAACAGCGACATTATCGTCTACGTTGGCTGCGGTATGTGGTCTCTCTCCAAAGTTGTTTCACAATAAAGCTGACTGTGTCAAAGGCGAGCGAGGCAATGAGATGGCTGAAGTGTTGATGGATTTCCCCGAGGCAAGTCGAACCAGGTCTCCCATATGCCTTGCGAACTAACCCTGTCTAAGCTCACGATCGAAGTAAACGGCAAGAAGGAACCCATCATGAAACGCACGACACTGATTGCTAACACGTCGAACATGCCTGTCGCTGCTCGAGAAGCCTCCATCTACACTGGTAGTACGTAACTCTCGGGTACGAAGTGGTTATTCACTTCCCCCACCTTCTGTCTGAGACGATGTTCGATACTGACTTCATTCAAGTTACTGTGGCTGAATATTTCAGGGATCAGGGAAAGAATGTTGCCATGATGGCTGACTCCTCATCTCGTTGGGCTGAGGCTCTTCGTGAAATTTCCGGCCGTCTGGGAGAGATGCCTGCCGATCAGGGTTTCCCCGCCTATCTCGGTGCGAAGCTTGCCTCCTTCTACGAGCGTGCTGGTCGCGTCACTGCCCTAGGAAGCCCCGAGCGAGACGGGAGTGTCAGCATTGTCGGTGCCGTCAGTCCTCCTGGTGGTGATTTCTCGGATCCAGTCACCAGCAGTACGCTCAACATTGTGCAAGTCTTCTGGGGTCTCGATAAGAAGCTCGCTCAGCGAAAACATTTTCCCTCGGTCAACACGTCGATCAGTTACAGCAAGTACACCAATCCGCTAGACAACTACTATTCGAAGAACAACGCCGACTTCCCACGGCTACGCGATCGCATCAAGGAGCTCCTGACAACATCCGACGATCTCGACCAGGTTGTGCAGCTTGTCGGCAAATCCGCATTGGGCGATGGCGACAAGATTACGCTTGATGTCGCGACATTGATCAAGGAAGATTTCTTGCAACAAAACGGTTACTCCGACTACGACCAGTTCTGCCCGCTGTGGAAGACGGAATGGATGATGAAGAACATGATGACGTTCCACGACGAGGCACAAAAGGCAGTTGCTCAGGGACACAGTTGGGCAAAGATCCGTGACTCGACTTCGGAGATCCAGAACCAGCTTCGTAGCATGAAGTTCGAGGTGCCTAGTGAAGGCAAAGACAAGATCACAAAGAAGGTAAGCATCGCGAGTACGACCACGTACGAATATAATGAAGCTAACGAATACGCAGTACGAGGAACTCCTTCAGACAATGACGGAAAAGTTTGCCGCAGTGGTGGACGAGTAAGTAGAGTACCGCTGTTAGAGGGATCAGGCTGCAGGAGGGTGTATTGTATAGCGTGGTTGTGCCCGTGTATCTTGCGCATATCATGAAATCATAAACCAGTAGACATCCGTATCATGGACATGTAATATGGGTGCCTGATTTGGCTGACGACGCATGAACGCGTCCCTCTGACCTCGTCATTCGTGAATATGCGGCAGTGTGGCTGTGAAGCCGCCACATTTAGTGACGCTTGGACCAAGTGACAGGGATGTGCATCTTGCAGCACATGCCCGCCCCATGCCAGCTAACGTTCGCAACTACGACACTGCGAAACAGCGCTGAAGTACAACTCCCTCCTTACACCGTCCCTCACACAACCCGCACACGCACACCCACGAACTTATATTATTTGTGCTGCACGAGCGAACGTTCAAGAAGCTCTAAATCACTACCGTACACGACCGCCGACCATGTCGGTCAATCCGACTGCGTAGGTGCCCGATTTCAGGAGGGGGAGCTGTACGGACAATGAAGCTGATTTGAGGGCAGGATTAATGTCAACGACCCGACGCTTATTACGCTCGTGAATAAACTGCAGGATGTGTTTACCACTGTCGGGGTATGTGGATTTCGGTGCCTGTAGCCCCTCTACCACGAGTGCGATTCCGCCGCCTGGAGTTTACTTCATGGAGACTCACTCCGTTTTCCTCTACAATCGCCACGGCCCCGGTGCCAGCTTCTCTGCTACTGACTAAAGATACTGACTGCTAGAACAGGTCCAAAACCCCATAGATTTACCCCAGATCGCCGTCGTAGGATCTCAATCCAGCGGAAAGAGTTCGGTGCTGGAAAACATTGTGGGAAGGGACTTGTGAGTTAAACAAGGAAGCTCCAGCTTGAGGGGCAGAATAGGCGCTGACAGGAACAGCTTACCACGAGGCACTGGCATCGTCACGCGAAGACCGCTCATCCTCCAGCTTATCAACCGCCAACCCACGTCCAAACCGCAGACAAATGGCGTCAAGGAGGACATGAAGACGTCAGACGCCGAGTCCAACGAGAACGAATGGGGCGAGTTCCTGCACATCCCCGGCCAAAAGTTCCACGACTTCAACAAGATAAGAGACGAGATTGTGCGGGAGACGGAATCAAAGACAGGGCGAAATGCCGGCATTTCACCAGCGCCCATCAACCTGCGCATATACTCACCCAACGTCCTCACCCTCACCCTCGTCGATCTGCCCGGTCTGACCAAAGTGCCCGTCGGCGACCAGCCGCGCGATATCGAGCGCCAGATCCGCGAGATGGTGCTGAAGCAGATTAGCAAACCGAATGCGATAATACTGGCTGTGACGGCCGCCAATACCGACTTGGCCAACTCGGATGGCTTGAAGCTGGCGCGAGAAGTGGATCCTGAGGGTCAGCGGACAATCGGTGTGCTCACAAAGGTTGATCTCATGGACGAGGGAACCGATGTCGTGGATATCCTGGCTGGGCGCATTATCCCGCTGCGGTTGGGCTACGTCCCGGTTGTCAATCGAGGGCAGAGGGATATTGAGAATAAGAAGGCAATTTCGTATGCGCTGGAGCACGAGCGGAGCTTCTTTGAGAACCACAAGGCGTATCGGAATAAGGCTGCATACTGCGGTACGCCGTATTTGGCTCGCAAGCTGAACTTGGTATGTCCATCAAGGTACAGAAAGGTGTTGAAGATAAAGCTAACCTCATTAGATTCTCATGATGCACATCAAGCAAACCCTCCCCGACATCAAGGCACGCATCGCCTCCTCGCTTCAAAAATACCAAGCCGAGCTCGCCCAACTCGGCGACTCCCTGCTGGGCAACAGCTCGAACATCGTGCTCAACATGATCACCGAATTCAGCAATGAATACCGCGGCGTCCTTGAAGGCAACAATCAGGAGCTTTCCGCCACCGAGCTCTCGGGCGGCGCGCGTATCTCCTTCGTCTACCACGAGCTCTACGCCAACGGCGTCAAAGCCGTCGATCCCTTCGATCAAGTCAAAGACGTCGACATCCGCACCGTCCTCTACAACTCATCCGGCTCCTCCCCCGCGCTATTCGTCGGCACCACCGCCTTCGAGCTCATCGTCAAGCAGCAAATCAAGCGCCTCGAAGACCCCAGCCTAAAGTGCGTAAGCCTAGTCTACGACGAACTAATCCGCATCCTGGGCCAGCTCCTCAACAAAGCCACCTTCCGACGCTACCCCGGCCTAAAAGAAAGACTCCACGCCGTCGTCGTCTCCTTCTTCAAGAAAGCAATGGATCCCACCAACAAGCTTGTTCGAGATCTTGTCGCCATGGAATCGTGCTACATCAACACAGGTCATCCGGACTTCATTAATGGGTCCCGCGCCATGGCGATCGTGAACGAGCGACATAACGCGAGCAAGCCGACGCAGGTGGATCCCAAGACGGGGAAACCGCTGCCACCAGCTGTGCCGCCGCGATCAGCGAGCCCGAGCTTGGATGGCGGCGAGGGAGGCGGCTTCTTTGGCAGTTTCTTTGCGAGCAAGAATAAGAAGAAGATGGCGGCTATGGAGGCGCCGCCGCCGACGCTCAAGGCGAGTGGCACGTTGAGCGAGAAGGAGGCGCAGGAAGTAGAAGTCATCAGTACGTCTCATCCCCCTCATTTCCATCCTTCCATTTCTTCCCCACCAAAAATCCACCCCTTGAGGGATTACTGCTGACGCATCAACAGAGCTACTCATAACGTCCTACTTCAACATCGTCCGCCGCACCATGATCGACATGGTGCCCAAGGCCATCATGCTGAACCTCGTATCCTGGACTAAAGAGGAAATGCAGCGCGAGCTGCTCGAGAACATGTACAAGACGGAGGAGCTGGATGATTTGCTAAAGGAGAGCGAGTACACGGTGCGCAGGAGGAAGGAGTGCCAGCAGATGGTGGAGAGTCTGAGCAAGGCGCAGGAGATTGTTAATCAGGTGCAGTAGTGGCGTGCTCGTCCGTGAGGAAGGAGGGGGAGGCTAGGAAGGAGAGAAGAGAGGAACGGGCATTGCGTTGATACGGGTGTAGAGATTTGTCGGTGCGAGAGCGAATAGACAAGTATCTTTGCAAATTGCGTTTTCGGTCGCTGGGTGCTACCGGCTGCTTTGGAGGTGTGTTGGTTTTGGTTGGAGACGGGTATTGTCTGCAAGGTCGATAGTGCTAGATTTTCCTGCTTCTCTTCCTCTACTCAGCTAGCTACATATATCCAATTCATACTTCCCATCCTTATATGGTAAGGCGGCCTGTTCATCGTGAGCTGGTGTTGTGGACGCCAAATCTTCCATCGCTGAGGTATACGGAGCACAGCCTTTCTTGACAGAATATATGCACGAATACTGGCAACCGTCCCACATGCAAGCACAGCATTCACAATAGCAATACTTTATTCATTGCTACTAAACGTATCCCCTCCCTCCCACACTTCCCCATCCAATCACCACCCCAACACGACTTCATTGCAACCACCCTTTCATATCTCAAAGCTTCGCAACCTCGTCCATAAACTCCTCCAAATTCCTCACCGGCCTCACGCCCACACTCATCCCCAATCCCGCCTTCCAAGCCCGCACATCCGTAATGAGCACCGGCTCCTTGGCATGCCCGCCCTCCACTCCTTTGACCACCTTCTCCCCGCTCGTATCCAACTCCTTGACCTCGCCCACCCCCGCCTCGCTCAACCCTAGCGCGGCTTTGGCTTCGTCGAGCACCTTGTCTACTTGCTCCTCAGAGAGTTTCAGATCCTCCTTGAGGTAGGAAGAAATGGTAGAGGGGATTTCATCTTCCGACTTGACATCCGAGAGACGGCCTTCCAGTTGCTTTGTAGCCGAGTCTGCGGAAGCCGGAATCAGGTTCTCGGTTTGCAGGATTGTGGTTAGGACGTCGGGGATTGAGGATATGAGCGCTGGGAGCGAGGGCGGCGGGGAGCGGGATTGCGCGATGAGGTGGACGGAGAGTTTGGCGCGCGTGGGGGAGTCCGGGTGGATGAAGGATTTGTAGAATTCTTGCATCGTGGATTTTGTGAGGGGGACGATGTGGGTGGCGTCGACTTCGGCTATACAGTCAAATCAGCATGCATTCTCCCGTATCAAAAGGACGGAGGGAAGGCGGCAGAGGAGTGGGGATGGGAATGGAGAGATGGGACTTACCCTGCAAAAAGTCGTAGCCTTCTCCGAAGCAGTGATTCCAGAAGCGATTCCCCTCCTGCCCCAGATTCTTCAACTTCTCCAACCTCTTGCTCACAACAGCACCCTTGTGCTTCTCAAACTCCTCGTCGCTCATCTCATCCAGGATCTTCCCAAAGCCCACTAAAAAGTGCTCGATGCGTCCCTCCAGATACCGACAGTCTTTCTCGCTCTGAATCAACAGGCGGTACCCCGCCCACGTGAGCCCGGACACAGCGCCCGAGAATACCACGTAGCCCAGCTGCTCGATGGTGCGGAGTTGATTGAAGACGGGCTCGTCCGTCATCTGCGCGAGCAGGAGCTGCTTGGCACGCAGCTCGGGGTCCATACGGTTCCCGAGGTAGAGGATGTACTCGATGCAGTGGTTGACGTTTGCAGGGTCGGAGAGGGTGTGCTCGTAGATGAAGTTGCAGCCCTTGGGTAGCACGAGACTCCTGCGGATTGGCCACTGATCTGGCGTCAGCTTTCGGGGGTGGATGATCTTCTCTACCATGTCGGTGATCTTGAGCGCTTCTTCTTTATAGAGATTGCCGTGCGCGAGCACCTCGATGTGGCATTGTGCCAGCACCTGCGGGAAGAAAGACTGCACGTCCGCTGGGGTGATGGTGTCGAGTTCCTTGGCTAGCTCGTCGTTCATAAAGACGTTCTCGGTGCGTAGCCAGCGGGAGTAGGTGCCGACTTGGTGGAAGGGGAGATTGTAGTTCCAGTTCCGAAAGCCCCGGCTGGTGCGGTCGAAGATTATCTTGAATCTGTCTTCGCGGATCTCAAGGTCGCGGAGCTGAAGCAGGACTTTCTCCAAAAGGACGTGCAGTTTGTCGTTGTAGCCCTGCACTGAGACGGAGAGACCCGAGGTGTGGTTACTAAAATCGTAGACAAGACCGGAGATGTCGGCATCGTAGGCGTATTCAACGAGGGCATCGTTGACCAGCTCGCGGTAGAGGATCATCATTACTGCGGTCCGTGGGGTCAGGTGGCCCATGGAGGTGCGGAAATGGATGTTGAGGTTTGCCTTGGGAACCCAGAATTGGTCGTCTTTCTTCCACCAGAGGCGCACGGCATCGTCGTTGCGAAGCAGTTTCGGTACTTTTGCGGGTTCCTCCACCTCTTTTTTCTCGACTTCGAGCCGGGATGGGATGAATTCGTTTTTGTGCGGGAAGTGCAGTTCCGCGGGGCGATCTTTGGACTGGAAGGCGGTCTTGATTTCATCGACAAAGTCTTGAGGGATCTTCTCGGAGCGGTATTCCGTGCCGTACCACTTCTCCTTTTGGTCCCAGTCGCCGGGGTAGTCTTGCGATACGAGAGTGAAGCGGAAGTTGTCCGGGCGCAAGTACTCCATGGCTTCGCTGATGAGCTTTTCGTCGAATTTCTTGATGACTGCGGGGCCGCTGAGGAGCTGCTTGCGGTTGTAGGACTTTTGCATGACAGCAGCCAGAGCACTCGTCGTTCTACTGGGAGGGCTCTTTTGCTTGAAGCGGAAGTCGACTTCGCTCATCTGGATCTGCTCGTCGACGACCCACTTCTGTGGTGGCTTCTCGCGGATCATAGCGATATATTGGAAGATTATCTTCACAATCTCCTTGTAGTGCTTTAATCCGTCCTCTGTGAGCTTAACACTGATATTGAAGATGCCGCTGCCGGGACACAGTGAGGTTCCGCCGGCTCCCAAACCGTTTGCCCATCCCTTTGCTTTGATGTAGGCGAGGATACTGCCAGGACCCTCGTGACCAATAAGGTGGCTGAGATACCTAGACGGATGCGACTCGTAGTAGTCCTCTTCGTCGCGGTACAAGAAAGATAGCTCCAAAGATCGTGTGTCGTATACTGGCTTAGTAAAGGTCTGAATTAACAGTTCTTTTTCCGTGTAGACTTTAACGTGGTCCCAGCGCTGCCTGTCCAAATTCTTGTTCGGCACCTTAGAGAATATCTCTACCACCCAATCTTCCAGTGTATCCAAATTTTCGCGTCCTAGAACAACCAATTTCATCCGATTTGCCGAATAGTGGTCCGCATGGAATTTCATGAACTCATCTCGAATTGGTACGCCTCGCGCGAGTGGGTCATCGTGCAGCGTCTTCCAGCTGCCTGTACTAAAGTGACAGTATGGATGCTCTGGGTTCGACAGCGCCTTGTTAAGTTGATGTTGCCTCCATTGATCCTGCTGCAGGTTCTTCTTATTCTCCGAATCCACCGCCCGGATCTCGCGATCCACGGTATCTTCTAGAAAGAGTGGACATATAAAGAATTGGCCAAATCTGTCCAAAGCACCCCAAAGAGGCGATCGCTCTTCTATTGGCAAATGCTCTTGTGTGGCGTTCGGCGTGGCAGCGCTGCTGTTCATGGGGGTCGCATGGGAAGCCGCGAGCTCAAAGTAGTAGTTTGTCGATGTCGACGCCGTGTACGCATTTGAGTGGCCGGAGTGGGACGTCAGGTACTTGTTATACGCGTTCTCTTCTGGGTACTGGTACTTGTTAGCCCTGGTCCTATGATCGTTTGTGCAACCCCGTCAGATGCGTTGCACAGCAGGTTGGTTTGCCTCGCAGTCGCCACGACATGGTTCCCGCCACGCAGCAGTTTCTACTCACCTTTTCAGTCCCCATGAAGAGCAGATGTTCGACCGCGTGCGCTATCCCCGGCATATCCTTGTAGTCGCTGAAGCTCCCCACATTGACATCCAGCGCCGCGCTCGACTTGTCCGTGTTCGGATCATGAATCAGCAGAGCCTCCAGCTCATTCGACAACGTGATTATCCTGTAAGATCGATCATCGAGAGCCGGGCGCTCGAGGTCCTCTATGCGGCGAACGCTCCGCTCGAGTGGTTCGGCCATGGTTGGTACCCCAGATTCTGCGCCTCGACGAGGCAGACTTGTTGCAAGGGCTCTTCGGGTAGAGGGAGAGAAGGCTGCGTCAGGCTGAAAGGCAGAGGCTTTATAGAATGCTGTGACGCGGCTCTTTAGCAGCCTTGGGGTGGCGGGCGCCGTTGAAAGCTGTGACCCAGCCGTGTACGGATAGAGTGACCGGACCCTTTGTAATCGCACTTGATGAGCTGGGACTGGGCGACCAGGTGCCAGCGGTCGTATTAATCGCCCTTTCCCCAGTGCGTTCATCCACGAGCTGCGCCCTCGGGACCCTCCAATGTGCGACAAGCGCTCTACGTTTTAGCCAAGCGATGGATTCCTTGTTGTTCTCCTATATTTCTTCTTCCGGTGGGGGCTGGTGGTCATGCCCAGCACGCGCGAGGCAAACGAACGAGGCTGAGAGAGCGACGTGGAGAGCGACGTGGAGAGTGTGGCGGGGAATACGTGGTGGGTGAGGCTCAAGTGCGTTCCGTCAGATCGGGCCCAGCTCAGATATGCAACGCATAAAACACCCGTAGCCGAGCCGGGACCCTGCACCCTCTTTATGAATCCAGCATCCACCTCCGCTGTCGCACGCACCCTTGTTCAACCATCAAACTGTCCATCATGGTGCCCAAGGCCTTCGAGGCGGGCTACGCCAATACGACGGGCTTCCGCAAAGTCGTCAAAGCCACCATCATGGTCAAGAAGAAAGAGGGCATGTCCGACGAGGATTTCATCGAGTACTACAACAACCAGCATGCTCAGAGAGCTGTGCCCATTTTGCAGCGCCATGGGATTATCAGCTATAGCCTTGTAATGCCCCCGTGACCCTTTGCCGTAGTCGGTCCATTTGGTGCGCTGTCAGCAGGCGGTAGCTGATGGCAACTCGTAGACGTACCACCTGGGCCGCGATAGAAAGATGATCCAGGATATTATGCACAACAAGGCCAAGCTGCTCGACTATGACGCCATTTGCACGTTTGTCTTCCCGGATTACTATTCATTGGCCAAGTTTCTGTACGACAAGGAGGGCGCGGCGTTGAATGGAGATCACGAAAACTTTATGGATGATTCGCAGATGAAGATGATGGTTGGGGACGAATACATGCTCATCGACAATGGCGAGAAGGTTGGATAGACTCTGTGAGTAGTTGAATTCAATGAATGCCTGCAGGCCGAATCATTGCCCTGTCTGGCACGTAACCCCAGACGGCCTAGGGTGCCTTGATCAAGTTCGATATCCCTAATGGCGATCCCGACCTCTGCCTCTGCCTCCTCTACCCCTACCCATGGTACCTCTAGGAGCATTTCCGCCCCTTGAAGCGCGTGGGTTTGGACACTCGGAAGCTCGATGTCCCTTTTGGTGGCAGTTGTAGCACTCCATACTGCTACCGCCGCCGGCGCTCAAATGGCCGCCTCCAGATAACGACGTCAAACCACGAAGGCTCGCGTCCTCGTCCATCGACTGCGCCGTGCGTGTATGTGAATCATAAGCAGCGGACTTTTTCGCTCTGCGAGCTTCACGCTCTTTCGCATATACGTCGCGCTTGGTCTCTCGTATGAACTGCGCGGCAGGGTCGTCTGAGTCGAAGTCATCATCAGAGGAAGATTCTGTCTCGCCCTCCTCCTCCGACTCCTCGATGTTCACGACCGGCGTCGGTTTCTGGGTACAATTAGTATGGTAGCTATGTCCTTGCTCTTGCTTCCCACGCACCACAGCCTTCTTCTTGAGGCCGCCACCAAACTCCATTTTGGCTGGCGCTATATCCTCATCCTCATCAGACGTGTCTTCCGCATCTATCACTGCGAACCCGGCTTGCCTCACCTGCATAGCAGGCGGGTTGACAGTCCAAGGCTCTTTGAAGCTCAAGACCCATTTTGTCTCGCCAGATTGATCTGTTGATCGGGCAAGCGCCGCCTCTCGTTTCCTCTCCTCCTCCGCTAGGGCTGATTGTATCACTTCACGGTCTGACGGGGTTGCGGGCGATCGTGCTACTGCTGAGCCGTTAGACAAGCGCGCTCTCTTCGCCGGTGGTCCGTTTGGCGTCGATGGCTCTGAGCTGGATTTGTTCGCAGAGCGCTGCATGAACTGTGAACGCGTTAGCAAGCTCTCAGAAACATAGTCTGTTGCGCAGGAAACTTGCCTTCATCGTCATGAGCCGGTTCGACATCGTCTTGGGGGTATTCGACGCCATTTTCGCAACAGCAAAGGTTCGATAGGATTTTTAAAGAGTAGAAAGTATTAGGACTGGGTATTGTCGCCGTCGAAGCCCCCAGAAGTTTGTCGACGCGCTTTGAGGAATGCGACAAACGCAGATCCAAAAGTTATGGCTTGCCAAGCATGGTCCGTGCAGTGACCGGGAGCTTTTACCTTATAGGGCTGAAGGAGCTTCGGACGTCATCCTGTCTAGCTCGCGGGCCCACCATGGACTCTCTCACAGAGGAACTCTTCTCCCCTCAGACCCATCTGCATTGGGGCGCAGCAGGTACATGATGTTGCGAAGAACGATCATACGATCAATTGGGCGCCCAATCCAGCCCTTCCACCGCATCGGTCTGCGAAGACCATATTCGACCCAAATACCACCGCCAACATCCCAATCGCGCATTGAGCGCTTCAATCGCCGCATCCCGAAATTCCTCCATAAATATACCAACGCCCTCGGCAGTGCGCCGCTCTCACACATAACAGCTTTCCTCATCCTGCACGAAATTACCGCCGTGGTTCCCCTCCTTGGCCTCGCGGCCACATTCCACTATACGCACTGGCTGCCATCATGGTTTGCAGAAGGAGCGTGGGTCCTGCAGGGTGTTGAGATGTTCGGGAAGTACTTCCGCAGGAAAGGCTGGATTAGGAGTGACGAAGCTGCTGAGGCGCAGATTGAGGTTGATATGAGGAAGAGGGATAAGGCGTGGAATATTGGCGAAGGAGGGGCAAGATTGGTGGTGGAGTTTGCGACGGCGTATACGATTACGAAGATCTTGCTCCCTGCGAGGATTGTGTTGAGCGTGTGGGGTACACCGTGGTTTGCGAGGTGGACAGTTCTACCACTCATGGGGAGGGTGAAGAGAATATTTGGGAAGGGAAAGGGGAAGGGGAATGCTTCCGGCGGGGCGGGGACGGGAGCTATTGATGCGGGCGCTGTGCCGAAGACGGGCAGGAAGGGATCTGGTAGCTGAGCGTTGTTTGCGTATCCACTCGCCATTTTGGGATCCATTGAGGATACGATGGGATCCGTACTAAAACTTCAACCGCAAACAGTGTTGAAGACGGACCGCCTGCGGCCGAAAGCGCGGCGTCGGGACCAGGGCAATAAGAAGATATTCCAACACAAGAGGTACGACTCTACGTTTGATAACTTGTTGGTGGGCGGTGTATGAAGCGAAGTGTTGGGCTCTCGCCCGCTCCTTCACCGCGCACGTCCATTCCTTCATTGGTCTGCTCTCTCACCGGCAGCTTCCTCAAACGCTGTTCACATCTCATCAATCGCAGCTCAGATCAAGGATCAACATTGTCAACATGTGTTTCTTCACCAACGACTATTACGACGATGAATACGACTACGATCGCGGCTACACCGTACGAGAGCGCTTCCGCGCCTGCGACTACACGTCCTCGAGTTCCAGCGTAGACCTGCCCCTGTCCCGCCGCTACGGAGGCTGCCACCGTTATGGTCCGCGCAACACGTACTATCCCGTGCACTACTACTCAAGTCCACCATGTGGTGGCTACATGTCCAACGCATACTATGGCAATGTGCCAGCGCGCAGACTGCTGGGATACTCGGGCGCATACAATAATGCGTCCTACGGTGGTGGAAGTTATCTCGCTGGGAGTAGGGTTCCCATGCCGACGAATTCCGCGATGGTGAGTGCCTTTCCATTCTTTCCTCTCTGAGAGCTGCTGCCTCCCGGTTTGCACCTTCCTTTCCTACACCGCTTCTCTGTCATTGGCTGTGAGAAGAGGCTAGAGCGATAGCTTGGTCTTCTGATTGCGCTTGAGCGGTTGCACGAGCTTGGAGTCTCGCATATTGCGGCACTGTTCATTTCTCTCACCTCTACCTCCACACCAATTACACTTCCACTCTCACGATCTGCTCTTTCCCACACTCCACTTCTTCGACACCTCCTTCACAACCCACCTAAACATCACACACCCCACCCACCAAGATGCTGGACGAGCTCGGCCTCCCCAAAGCCCGCCATGCGTACATCCACGTCCCGCAGCCAGGCCGCCGCGGCGTGCTCATGCACAGTCACCAAATCCCCAACGGCGCCCCACCTACCGGCGTCGCAGGTGGCTACGGAGGCTACGGCGGCTACGGCTACGGCTACGGCGGCGGCTACGCCTCAGGCTTCAACTACCCGCTTTACTACGGCCCCAACGTCTCCTCATCCTCGTATCAAAACTACTCCTACGGCGCCTACCCCTACAGCAGCTACTCGTACCTCGGGGGCTACGGCCTCGGCCTCGGCGCTGCGTACCCCCTCTATGGCACCTATGCTAATTACTACCACCCCTACCAGCGCTCCTACTACTACGGCTCCTACGGCTACCCATCCACCACAACCACCACCACCGTCATGCAGCCCGCGACTACGTCGTACACGGTGACCAATGCGGCGGTAGGGACGGCACCGGTGACTACGACGACGGCGCAGGTGGTGAATGCGAGGGATGATGTTGTGATGAGGTCTAGGCGCGTGGGTATGGAGAGGGGAGCGTATAATGCGCGCAGGATTCGTCCGGCGGATGCGCTGCCTGATGATCCGTTTTGGTGCCGCGAGAGGACGGGCGAGTGGCATTTGAGAAGCTACTATCAGATAGAGAATGAGTGCCATCCGGGGATGTGGACGATGAATCCGGAGAATGGGTGTTTGGTGTTTTATCGGGATTGAGGTCAGTTGCATGTTTTGCGTGTGGAGTATGGGGAGAAGGCGGCTGATGAGTTGTAGGTCTCTCCCGATCCCGAGCTACGAGTTCATGAATTGCCGAATACGGTGGCTTTGGTGTGCCTTCCTGTAGGAGATGATACCCACGGCAGTGAGATGGGTACATGTTTCTCAAGGCGCTGAGAAGAAGGCGGCTATTTATTTCCTTTTGCATATCCTGCTTCTTCGGCACAAGGCGTCGAGGACTTTTCGAGGGCGACTACAGCCTTGGTACATTTACCTCAATGTAACATACTAAATACCTCTTTACCTTGCTTAAATGAACACGGAAACTCCTCCAGTACTTCCTACTCGTGAGCATCCCCGCCCGACTTCCATATTTCTTGACTCGTAATCGTACAAGCCTTGCACGAGCCCACCCCTCCGTCACAAACAAGCCCTCCCCTTCCCACCCCCACTTACTC